>CM039507.1:31016420-31077229 GCA_022432975.1 Begonia masoniana | reverse complement strand
TGAGTCCTTAGCATTCAATAGTTCATATGGCCATGACGATTGAGCGGCAGCTTAATAGAAAGAGAAAATCCACCTACCCCCCTAAGTTTACCCCAACATTCCTTCCAAAGTCACCCCTAAGCCACTCGAGCCAATCAAGCCCTTCGACAAGGCTGAAGGAAAGAAGCCTTTTAACCCTAGTTGGCCACTTAAGGAATCTAGCAGCAAAATCTTAGTCGATAAAGGCAACCTACCTAGAGCAAGAGAAATCAAGTGCTATAAATGTCACGGGCTAGGTCATTACATGGCTCAATGTCCGAATCGACGAGTGTTGATTATCAAGGAAGATACGGGAGAACTTGAGAGTGAGGATGACCACGAGGTAGGGGTAGAGGACAAAGATGTCGAGGAGAGTGACACTGAGGACGAGGTCGTGCGCGCTCCCAAGGGACCCTTGTTGATGGTTAGGAGACCAATACTCGTGACTAAAAGTTCAGGAGAGGATTGCCAACGTGAGAATATCTTCCATAGTAGATGTCTTATCAAGGATAAGTTATGCTCTTTAATTATAGATGGAAGAAGTTGTGCCAACGTGGCATCCGACGAGTTAGTTCAGAAGCTAGGATTAGCGACGACTACATATCCCCACCCTTATAAGTTACGATGGTTAGATGATAGGGAGGATGTCAAGGTCTCTCGACAAGTAAGAGTATATTTTGCTATGGGGAAATATCAAGATTCTGTTTTATGCGATGTCGTACCCATGAATGCCAGCAACTTACTTCTTGGACGACCCTGGCAATTTGATCGTAGTGCACACCATGATGAACGTTCCAATTACTATTCCCTCAAGTTTGGTGGTAAGACAATTAAGTTAGCACCCCTAACCCCCGAGGAAATATCAAAAGATGATGCCGCTAGAAAAGAAGCAAAGAATAAAGCCAATCTTTATATGACTAGATCGGAGATAGAAGCATCGGTGCTTCGAAGAGATCCCATGATCCTAATATTATTTTGCGATAGAGTTACGGAGCTAGGAGTAATCCCTGACCCCGTGAAGAAGTTACTCAATCAATTCCAAGACGTGTTTATTGAAGAATTGCCCCAAGGATTACCCCCTCTGCGTGGTATAGAACATCAAATTGACCTCATCCCTGAGGCCACACTACCTAATAGACCGGCCTATAGAATAAACCCCGAGGAGACCAAGAAACTTCAAGATCAAGTTCAAGAATTATTGGATAAAGGATACATACGAGAGTCCATGAGCCCCTGTGCAGTTCCCTCACTTCGGTACCTAAGAAAGACGGCACAATGAGGATGTGCGTTGATAGCCAAGCCGTGAATCAAATTACTATAAAATATAGATACCTTATTCCTAGGCTCGAGAATATGTTGGATGAGCTCAATGGAGCCTCCGTATTTTCTAAGGTGGATCTTAAGAGTGGATACCACCAGATAAGAATGAAAGAAGGTGACGAGTGGAAGACGGCCTTCAAGACTAAGTACAGGCTTTTTGAGTGGATGGTGATGCCCTTTGGGTTATCTAACGCACCCAGCACTTTCATGAGACTCATGCACCACGTGCTAAAAGATTTCCTGGGAAAATTTATTGTTGTCTATTTTGACAATATTTTGGTGTATAGTCTAGACCTTCCACAACACCTCAACCATCTTAGTATACTTTTCCAAGCCCTCCGAAAAGCTCAATTATTTGGAAATTTAAGCAAATGCTCATTCGGGTAAGACAATGTTTATTTCCTAGGGTTTATCATTTCTAAGGATGGCATGGAAGCTGATACTGACAAGATCAAGGCCATTAAGAATTGGCCTACCCCCAACTCTATAACCGGAGTACGTAGCTTCCATAGTCTGGCCTCTTTTTATAAGAGGTTCATAAAAGATTTTAGTTCAATAGTCTCACCGCTCACTAATTGCACTAAGAAAGGAAAAGAGTTTACTTGGACCCCGGCTTGCCAAAAGAGCTTTGAGCTAATCAAGAACAAGCTATGTCACTCGCCAATGTTAGCACTCCCCGATTTTAACAAAGTATTTGAAATTAAGAGTGATGCTTCCAGAGTTGGCATTGGAACCGTACTCATGCAAGAGGGGAAACCCATTACATGCTTTAGTGAGAAGCTGAAAGGAGCCGTGCTCAATTACTCCACGTACGATAAAGAATTCTATACTGTTATGAGAGCATTAGAGCATTGGCAGCATTACCTCTTCTCTCGAGAATTTGTTATCAATACTGACCATCAAGCTTTACGATATATCAAGGATCAGCACAAGTTAAACAAGAGGCATGTTAAGTGGGTAGAATTCTTGGAGAGGTTTCCGTACATTCTGAAGTATGTAAAATGGGAAAATAATGTAGTCGCCGATGCACTTTTGAGGAAACACATTCTGCTTACCGAGTTAGGGAATCGATTCTTTGGATTTGAATGGATCAAGCATAATTACAAATCTGACTCTGACTTCGAGTCTTCTTACACCAAGTGCAAGGAAAAGGCTGAAGGAAAATATCGACTTATGGATGGCTATTTATTGAGAGCCGAAAAATTATGTGTAACACCTGGCATTTTTAGTCGGGGAATTATCCCTCGAATTATCGAACGAGATTAGGTTTATATTAATATAATGAATGTTTTGGTGAAAATTTGTTGGGATGTTTAGTGGAAAACTAAACAAAAGTGTAACCAAAACAAAACCACTAGTTAGGAACCAAAGGAGGGGCATTTTTTGGAGGAATTAAGGTTGGTGGGAGGAAACTAATGGATGGATGCCAAGTGTTCAACTTGTTGAAGAAACTATGTTCTTCCTCTCTTCTCTTCCTCCTACGTGAAGCACTTCTCATCTTTCATTCTCTTCTCTGCTCTCTCTCTTCCAGACGACGTGCGACGAATCCCAAATTTCATCTTCTCCCATTTTTCACCATTTTCCCATTGAAGGTTTGAGACTCACCGAGACGTTCAAGACTTGCAACTCACGGACAGCAGGTAAGTTCATACGTATAGGTTCGGCCCTAAAGGCGCTACAATACGGAGGTACTAGGTTTTATGTTGTTGGGATTACTGTTGAGTAGTTAAACCGTAGGTTATGTTTTAGGTTAAGTGTGTCTTGTTTTATGTTCTGCTTCAATATCTTGTCACCTATTTATGTGATGTTAAGCACTGTATATGTTCATGCATACACGTTTTTCCTGAAAGTCATGCAAATATTTTATGCACACGGTTTGAAGTTAAGAAAGATAAAACCTGTAATGTAATGTACGGTTAAGTCTGGGACGGGGACGGGGACTGGTATCCTGTTGTCCCTGTTATCCTTGTTAAGTACCTGTCGTGTACTCCTTTTTGTGCAAGTCCCTCTACAAGCCCCACTTATACCTCCCTGTCTAGTGAAATGTAATGTAATGTAATGTCACTGTATTTCGAAAGTTCATGCATAGCATATGCATCACTGCATTTTAACATGTTCTTACTGAGCTCTAGGCTTATAGTTGAACTCCCTGTTGTAGGTATGGATCCTCCATATGAGGACTTTGTGCCTCAAGCTGATGAGTTGATGTAATTGGCGGATTGAGCTCATGAGGATTGGTTGCTGCAGTCAGACAAATGTTATTCCTGTGAGGATGTATTTTTCTATAGTTATGTCAAGTTCTGTACAACTTCTGAAATTTTAAAACGATGTATGAACTTTCTGTTGATGCTTTAAAACCTCTGTTTGACAGTTGTATGTATGTTTTGAAATATTCTGGAACTGTTTGGAATCTTTTCTTTTCAGGTTGTGCATGGATTGTCTCGAGTTTTAGAGCTATCCATACAGTTTGTTTTCTTGAATCTCTGTCATGTTGTCAAGTGTGTTTTAAAACTGTGTTTTGAATCGGGTTTTAGAAGTTCAATGCTTTATGTGTCAAAAGAAGTAAGTCATCAAACAGAGAGGTAGCCGATCGATCGCCGGGGGTAACCGATCGATCGGCGGAGTATATGTTTATGTTTTTCAAGTCTTCAAGTTTTCCAAAAAAAAAAACAGTCGTCCACGCCTTCTGTAAAAGAGTTGTTCATTTTACTCTATGAACAGTCGTCCACGCTGTTCTTTAAAACAGTCGCCCACGCTGCCCTTTTATGTCAAACGTCCACGGTCACCGCCTTTTATTTTAAACGTCCACGGACTTCTGTTGTCTACTGTTTCTGCCCTTTTATTTCAAACATCCACGGACTTCTGTTGTCTATTATTTGTGCCCTTTTATTTCAAACGTACACGGACTTCTGTTGTCTAATGTTTCTGCCCTTTTATGTCAAACGTCCACAGTCACTGCCTTTTATTTTAAACGTCCACAGACTTCTGTTGTCTACTGTTTCTGCCCTTTTATTTCAAACGTCCACGGACTTCTGTTGTCTACTGTTTTTTTCTTTTATTTTAAACGTCCACGGACTTTTGTTGTCTACTATTTCTGCCCTTTTATTTCAAACGTCCACAGACTTCTTGTAACACCCGGTTTTACGGGTTTTTGAATTGTGCACGCAATGGCAATTTCATAAATAATTTAAATATGTCCGTTTTGCAAACCGAGAGTTTTAATGGAATCCTTATAATTAATATGAATTTTGAGAGAATTATGAGAATTTAAGGAATTCAAACCGAGATATAATGCTTAAGTTTTCGGTTTTGACCCTATGGAGATTTAATTCGTAGAAATAGCAAAATAAATCTGTTTGACGAACGGAAAGTTTTATTAGAGCCCTTGGAATAAATTAGAATTATTGGTGAAATAAGAAAATTTTGGAGAAAACGAATCGATAGACGAACAATAGGATAAACGGGAGATTTAAACCGAAGGGCAAATAAGTAAATTGACAAGTCTATTTCATTAAAATCACAAAACCCTTCATTTTATCCCACACTTCTGGATTTTCACAAGGGAAAATCCCTCTTCTATAGCGACGCCTCCCTTCCACGGTGATTCTCCATCATCTTCAACGGTTTGTCCTCCGATCAACCAAGTTTCTTCACGTTTTCTCTTCCCCTCGTGATTCTAGGTAAGAATATATGGTTTTCCAGTTTTAGTTCTCGATTTTTAGAGGTTGGAACGTTTAGTGTTTCGTAGGAATTTCGTAGAAATAGCCGGATTTTGTTAGGAAACGTTAGAAATTACCTTATTAAAGTTTATTAGTCGAAATAATGGATGGTTTGCGCGTTTGTTTGGAAAAATCGGGTTTGGAGCTTGGTGAAACCTCCATTAATGGAGTTTGAGAATTTGTGAGCGTAAGCTGCTCGATGAAATGCCCGAGAGAGATTTATTAGAGTTTTAGAAAATTTCTTTTAGTTAGGAGTTTCATAAATTTCTTAAATCTTATGTTTAAGCTCGGTTTTGACAAAAGAACGCTATGCACCAAGGAGCTCGGTGTGCACGGGACGAGAGGTAAGTTTTCGTGACTTACTTGGCCGATTTGGCCTACACCATAAGAATTGGTTGATTTGAGAATTTGGAAATGTTTGTTTGTTTTAGGTATAGGTCGGGTAGTTAGTTTAGTTTAATTGTGGAATGTTTTTGTTTATTGCTTGTTATGTTTTGAAGTCGTTTATTGTATCGCACGTGTTCACGCATCATGGTTTTGTCAAAAAGCACGAAAAAGGATTTCCATGCACGTTTTCACGAAAAGGAAAAAGCATAATGAAAATGGTAAAGAAATGTATGTATGATGGTCACGTCGGTGGCGGTGGTTCAGACATGGCTGTCCGATGAAACATGTTTTCCCCCCAGGTAGATGAAAATGGCTATCCAACCGCCGGATGTGCCGCTTTTATCTATTGAGAGTGAAGCCCCGGTGACTTAATTGAAATGAAATGTATAGCGAAAAGGTAGGATGCATGATTTAAGAACTGTACATGCATAGCATTCACGTGCATTCACGTAGGCTTACTAAGCCCCTAGCTCACGTGTTATTTCTATGGTGTAGGTGATATAGAACAAGGTGAGGAGGATTTCTCTCCCTCAGACGAGCCTACAGCTTGAAGGAGGATGCTCGGGGAGCGGTTGGCGTAGTCGATGCACACTTGACCCGTGGGAGCATAGGTTAAATTTTTTGGGTTATTTTGGGTTGAAATGGGCCGATGGGTGATATTATTTGATGAAATGTATAGAAAAACATATTAGGATGCTTGGTATCTGAATGATGGATAAATTGATATATTTTGACGTATTTGATGATTGTGGATAGCTTCCGCTATATGCGGATGGTCGTTGATGAAATAGATAGGATGTTGATTGTTTGATATGGATTCAGATGAATATTGATGAATGTGATGTTTTGGTGAAATAGAATGAATTTTGGTTGAGTTTGGATGTTTTTAAAGTAGGTTGAGGTTTTAAGTTGAAACAGATGTTTCGTGTGGGGAATTGATGGTTTTAGGTAGGGTGTTCGGTTTTTGGATGAGTAATTTAGTTGAATTATTGATGGATATTTTGATGATGAAATTTGAAGTGTGTATTAGGTGAAAATTTGAAGAAAAACTGCAAAGTGGTAGAAAAAGGGGCAAGAGGGTGCAGGTGGCGCGCTGGCCGGGCGCTGGAGGCGCCCAGGCCGTGCGCGCGCGGGGGATGCACACTGGGCGTGCTGTGCGCGTGCCCAGTGTGTGCCTGCCCGATCGATCGCGCCCGAGGGCCGATCGATCAGCGTTTATGGATGTTCTTAGTCAGGAATCCAGAGAGGGCCCGATCGATCGACGTTGATGGTCGTTTTTAGTCTGGAATCCAGAGCGGGCCCGATCGATCGGCTTTACGCTTAACCCCAACAGAAACTTTTTAAAAATTGACTTTTCAAAACACTTTTTAACCCGACCTTTTACGATACTTTTTAAACGTATTTTACGAGCGATCCCCAACTATTTTAAAGGACATTAAGGACCCCAAAAAGCAAGTCAACACATTTCCAAAAAATGGTCTTTTACCTCGTTTTAGTGATGTAAACGTTGACGAACTTTAATGTTAAGTTAGAGCCCAAATGTCTAGATATGGATTGAAAGCCCGAGTCCGTTCTCTAATGATTGAACGAATGAAAAGGAAACGAAACGAAAAATGCAATAAAAGAAAGGAAAAGAAAAAAATTTAAGAGAGAACGGGCGAGGGTAACACACATGTATGTATGTATGCACGCATGGCACAGGTCGTGGCGGCACCGACGCGGGGTCGAGGTCAGGGTCGTCACAACAGTTAGTATGAAACCTCTCGGGTTTTAAAATCGGTTCTGCAGACTGCTCGACTACACAAGCCACTTCACGGACATGCTTCTTCAAACTGTGAGTACGTTACATGCTTTATTTGTTTTCTTGTTTCTTAGAATTATTGCTCTAACTTGTATAGGATTATAAAAATGGTGCGTCGAGGGAATGATCGAGACGATGGAGATGACACCATAGATCAACTCAAGGAATTTATTGCCCAACAGTCCCAACACTTAGAACGACAGGCTCAACATATGGAAAGACAGTCCCAACAGCTCGATACGCTGATTTACCAAGAGGGAAATAAAGCTCAGGAGGTGGCAACTCCTAGTAATCGAGGAATGTAGAGGTTTTAGAAATTATAACCCCCAGTGTTCACGGACAATCGTCGGATCTCTCTTTAGCCAAGGAGTGGATTCGAACTATGGAGGATATGCTGGCATACGCGAGCATAAGGGATGGGGAGAATGTCGCGTTCGTTGCCTATTACTTGGCACTAGATGCTCGTTTCTGGTGGGATACGATCAAGGTGACCACAGATGTGACCGCGATGAGCTGGAAGCGGTTTAAAGCTATATTTTATGACAAATATTTTAGCCATACGGTACGGAAGGCAAAAATGATGGAGTTCATGCAATTGAGACAGGTTGGCTCAGTTGCCGAATACGTCAGAAGGTTTGAGGCCCTATCCCCGTTCACACCATGCCAGGTCAGTGTTGATGAGGACAAGGTGCGTCAGTTTATCCAAGGGCTAAGTCAGGGGATCAGAAAAAGTGTCGTTATATCAGGTGCCCTATACTGAGATTGTAGCGAGAGCGCTAGACATTGAGGCCGCCGAACAGACTTTCGACAAACCGAGGGAGCCAGCTAGAGGATTCTTTCGGGAGATATAGCCACGGCCTCAGAACAAGGGCTGACAACCGAAGGGACAGCCACAACAACAATAGAGGGGTGCAAAGAGGCCCTATGATGGTAAAGGCGACCAAGGCAAGGGGAAGCAAGTCCAAGGGACCACACAGAAGCCTATTTGTCCTAAGTGCCAGAAAGAACATTTTGGTGATTGTCGGATGGGCACTGGTAGATGCTACAGATGTGGTGAGGTAGGCCACTACGTCATGAATTTCCCATTGATGAATCGAAGTCATTCAAGCCAGGATCAAAGGATAGTTTTCCCGAGGATTTTTGCCTTTATTGAGCCAAGCGATGTTGATGACGAGGCCCAGCCCTCAGTTATAGCAGGTACTATTTTGGTCACGGGAGTGGCCGTGTTTTCATTAATAGACACGGGTGCTACGCACTCGTTTATTTTCACTGCATGTGTAGCTAGACTGAAGATAGTGCCTGAGTTAGCAGAGTACGAGTATAGAGTTATGCTGCCTTCAGGGGAGTTTATGCAGTCCGATCACATCTTCTAGGGCAATGTTGTCTCTGTAGGGAGCAATACCCTTTATGCTTGGTTGATAGTTATGGTCATAGAGCGGTATGATCTTATCTTGGGAATGGATTGGCTATCTCGCCATTTCGCTACCATTGACTGCCGATCAGGGGTGGTGACTTTTCGGCCCCCGGGTAAAAAGGAGTTTGCCGATCAGGCAATGAAAAGATTCAGCAGCCTACCAACCTCCTATTCCATGAAGGTTAGTGAACAGTTTAAAAGTGAATGCTCAGTCTTTATGGTCACTATGGTCGACACTCAGTTACTTGATGGAGTAACACTAGGTGACATCCCGATTGTCAGGGAGTTCGCAGAGATTTTTCACGACGATCTTCCCGGATTGCCACCGGATTGGGAGATAGAGTTTGTAATTGATGTCTATCCTAGTTCTGAACCAGTTTCTAAGAACCCGTACAGATTGGCGCCCGCCGAGCTAAAGGAGTTGAAATCTCAGCTAGAAGAGTTGTTGGATAAGGGATTCATCTGACCTAGCTTTTCTCCTTGGGGTGCGCCTGTTTTGTTCGTTAAGAAAAAAGACGGAACTCTCCGGATGTGCATCGACTATCGAGAGTTGAATAAGTTGACAGTGAAAAATAAGTACTCGTTACCCCGAATAGATGATTTGTTTGATCAGCTACAGGGTGCCCGAGTATTCTCCAGGATCGATTTACGCTCGGGTTACTATCAATTGAAGGTACGACGGGAAGATGTTCCAAAGACAGCATTTCGAATGAGGTATAGACATTATGAATTCCTGGTGATGTCTTTTGGACTTACGAATGCCCCCACGGCATTTATGGATTTAATGAACCGTGTCTTCAAGGAATATTTAGACAAGTTTGTTGTTGTGTTTATTGACGACATCTTGGTCTATTCTAAGACGAAGAAGGAGCACGAAGAGCATTTAAGGATTGTCTTGAGAAATTTGGAGAAACACCAGCTTTACCCAAAGTTCTCCAAATGTGAGTTTTGGCTATTTCGAATAAACTTCCTCGGCCACGTTATATCTCAAGAGGGGATTTCTGTAGACCCAAGTAAGATTCAAGTTGTAAAAGATTGGCCACAGCCTAAGAATGTGCGGGAGATACGTGGATTTCTCGGATTGGCCGGGTATTACCGTAAGTTTATTGAGGGGTTTTCAAAGATCGCGGTCCCTCTTTCTCGTTTGACAAGGAAAAATGAGAAGTTTGTATGGTCGACAGCATGTGAGAAAAGCTTTGAGGAGCTGAAGCAGAAATTGACCACGGCTTCAGTTTTAACACTGCTTGTCGAAGGTGACAAGTTCAGCATATATTGTGATGCGTCTAAAGTTGGACTTGGATGTGTGGTTATGCAGGAGAGAAGAGTTATTGCGTATGCTTCTTGGTAGTTGAAGCCGTACGAGTAGAATTACCCGACGCATGACTTGGAATTAGCAGCAGTTGTCTTTGCGTTGAAAATCTGGAGGCACTACCTGTATGGGCAGCAATGTGAAGTGTTCTCAGATCACCGGAGTTTAAAGTATCTGTTTACCCAAAAGGAATTGAATATGCGGCAACGAAGGTTGTTGGAGTTCGTTAAGGATTATGACTTTGAAATCAAATACCACCCAGGGAAAGCAAACAAGGTCGCAGATGCCTTGAGTAGAATGCCTACTACGAGTCAGCCTTCACTTGCAACGATGTCGGTGATGTTGAAGTCTGAGATTGAGAAGTTTGATGTTGAGATTGTGGCTGAGTTGTCCACGATACTTACCAACATTTCTCTTAGGCCAATGATACTTGACAAATTACATGAAGCTCAACGGGAAGACTTAGAATGTGACAAGAACCGTTTGAGCATAACATCCGAGAACTCGTCCGATTTCAAATTGTCGGATGATGGTATTTTGAAATTCAAGCATAGGTTGTACGTGCCTGATAATGAGGAGTTGAAGAAAGAAATCTTGGCCGAGGCACACTCTTCGGCCTATTCGGTGCATCCAGGAAGCACCAAGATGTATCGAGATCTAAAGCAGCATTTCTGGTGGCCTAACATAAAGAGAGAGGTGGCCATGTATGTAGAAACATGTTTGGTTTGCCAGTAGGTTAAGGCGGAACATCAGAGGCCGGCAGGAACTTTGCAACCCCTGCTGATCCGGGAGTGGAAATGGGAGCAGATTTCAATGGATTTTATTGTTGGACCCCCAAGAACAACGAAGGGGCATGATAGCATATGGGTGATAGTGGACCGTTTGACGAAATCGGCCCACTTTCTTCCAGTTAAAACAACATTCTCCATGGATCAGCTCGCCGAACTCTATGTGCAGGAGATTGTTAGACTGCACGGGGTGCCTGTTTCCATAGTTTCAGACCGAGATCCGAGGTTTACTTCGAAATTTTGGAAGAGTCTGCACAAAGCCATGGGAACTCAGTTGAACTTTAGCACGGCATTTCATCCTCAGACCGATGGTCAGACAGAGCGAACGAATCAAATTCTTGAGGATATGCTTAGAGCCTGCGTGTTAGAGTTTCAAGGCTCTTGGAGCAGGTACTTGCCGTTAATTGAGTTTTCATATAACAATAGCTTCCAAGCTACCATCGGCATGGCTCCGTATGAAGCGCTGTATGGACGAAAATGTAGATCACCGCTATATTGGGACGAGGTCGGTGAAACTAGCATCATTGGCCCCGATATTTTACAGCAAACGGCGGAGAAGATTGCCATTATTAGACAGCGTATTGAGATAGCTCAGAGCCGTCAGAAAAGCTACGTTGACAATAGACGAAGGGAGTTGGAGTTTAATGAAGGTTATGAGGTCTATTTGAAAATTTCGCCATTCAAAGGCGTTATGAGATTCGGATGACGGGGCAAGCTAAACCCTCGTTACATTGAGCCCTTTCCTATTTTGAAGAGAATTGGGAAGGTGGCTTATCGACTACAGTTATCGGCATCAATGGAGAGCATCCACAACGTCTTTCACGTGCCTATGCTCAGGAAGTGTGTGCGTGACCCGTCGCATATCGTAGAAGCACGGGAGATTGAGGTACAGCCAACGCTAACCTATGTGGAAAGGCCGGTACAAATTCTGGAAACCTCAATTAAAGTATTGAGAAATAAAGAGATCCCGTTAGTCAAGGTGTTATGGCGGAATCACGACATAGAGGAAGCTACCTGGAAGAGGCAGCAAACTATGATGGCTAAGTATCCAGAATTATTTGTGTAATCAATTTGGAGGACAAAATTTCTGTTAAGGTGGATGGAATGTAACACCCGATTTTACGGGTTTTTGAATTGTGCGCGCAATGGCAATTTCGTAAATAATTTAAATATGTCTGTTTTGCAAACCGAGAGTTTTAATGGAATCCTTATAATTAATATGAATTTTGAGAGAATTATGAGAGTTTAAGGAATTCAAACTGAGATATAATGTTTAAGTTTTTGGTTTTGACCCTATAGAGATTTAATTCGTAGAAATAATAAAATAAATCCGTTTGACGAACGGAAAGTTTTATTAGAGCCCTTGAAATAAATTAGAATTATTGGTGAAATAAGAAAATTTTAGAGAAAACGAATCGATAAACGAACAATAGGATAAACGGGAGATTTAAACCGAAGGGCAAATAAGTAAATTGACAAGTCTATTTCATTAAAATCACAAAACCCTTCATTTTATCCCACACTTCACGATTTTCACAAGGGAAAATCCCTCTTCTCTGGCGACGCCTCCCTTCCACGGTGATTCTCCATCATCTTCAACGGTTTGTCCTCCGATCAACCAAGTTTCTTCATGTTTTCTCTTCCCCTCGTGATTCTAGGTAAGAATCTATGGTTTTCCAGCTTTAGTTCTCGATTTTTAGAGGTTGAAAAGTTTAGGGTTTTGTAGGAATTTCGTAGAAATAGCCGGGTTTTGTTAGGAAAGGTTAGAAATTACCTTATTAACGTTTATTAGTCAAAATAATAGATGGTTTGGGCGTTTGTTTGGAAAAATCGGGTTTGGAGCTTGGTGAAACCTCCATTAATGGAGTTTGAGAATTTGTGAGCGTAAGCTGCTCGATGAAATGCCCGAGAGAGATTTATTAGAGTTTTAAAAAATTTCCTTTAGTTAGGAGTTTCGTAAATTTATGAAATTTGATGTTTAAACTCGGTTTTGACAAAAGAACGCTATGGTTTGCTTTAGGTGACAAGGCTCGAACAAAGGAGCTCGGTGTGTACGGGACGAGAGGTAAGTTTTCGTGACTTACTTGGCCGATTTGGCCTACACCATAAGAATTGGTTGATTTGAGGATTTTGGAGATGTTTGTTTGTTTTGGGTATAAGTCGGGTAGTTAGTTTAGTTTAATTGTGGAATGTTTTTGTTTATTGCTTGTTATGTTTTGAAGTCGTTTATTGCATCGCACGTGTCCACGCATCATGGTTTTCTCAAAAAGCACGAAAAGGAATTTCCATGCACGTTTTCACGAAAAAGAAAAGCATAATAAAATGGTAAAGAAATGTATGTATGATGGTCACGTCGGTGGCGGTGGTTCAGACATGGCTGTCCGATGAAGCATGTTTTTCCCCCAGGTAGATGAAAGGGGCTATCCAACCACCGGATGTGCCGCTTTTATCTATTGAGAGTGAAGCCCCGATGACTTAAATGAAATGAAATGTATAGCGAAAAGGTAGGATGCATGATTTAAGAACTGTACATGCATAGCATTCACGTAGACTTACTGAGCCCCTAGCTCACTTGTTATTTCTATGGTGTAGGTGATATAGAGCAAGGTGAGGAGGATTTTCCTCCCTCAGACGAGCCTGCAGCTTGAAGGAGGAAGCTCGGGGAGCGGTTGGCGTAGTCGATGCACACTTGACCCATGGGAGCATAGGTTAAATATTTTGGGTTATTTTGGGTTGAAATGGGCTGATGGATGATATTATTTGATGAAATGTATAGAAAAACATATTAGGATGCTTGGTATCTGGATGATGGATGAATTGATATATTTTGATGTATTTTGATGATTGTGGATAGCTTCCGCTATATACGGATGGTCATTGATGAAATAGATAGGATGTTGATTGTTTGATATGGATTCGGATGAATATTGATGAATGTGATGTTTTGGTGAAATAGAATGAATTTTTTTTGAGTTTGGATGTTTTTAAAGTAGGTTGAGGTTTTAAGTTGAAACAGATGTTTCGTGTCGGGAATTGATGGTTTTAGGTAGGGTGTTCGGTTTTTGGATGAGTAATTTAGTTGGATTATTGATGGATATTTTGATGATGAAATTTGAAGTGTGTATTAGGTGAAAATTTGAAGAAAAACTGCAAAGTGGTAGAAAAAGCGGCAAGAGGGCGCGGGTGGCGCGTTGGCCGTGAGCGCACGCGCGCGGGATGCGCGCTGGGCGTGCTCTGTGCGCGCCCAGGGTGTGCCCGCCCGATCAATCACGCCCAAGGGCCGATCGATCGGCGTCTATGGATGTTCTTAGTCGGGAATCCAGAGGGGGCCCGATCGATCGGCCTTTGGGCCCGATCGATCGGCCTTGATGGTCGTTTTTAGTCTGGAATCCAAAGCGGGCCCCATCGATCGGCCTTTGGGCCCGATCGATCAGCTTTATGCTTGACCCCAACGGAAACTTTTTAAAAATTGACTTTTCAAAACACGTTTTAACCCGACCTTTTACGATACTTTTTAAACGTATTTTACGAGCGATCCCCAAGTATTTTAAAGGACATTAAGGACCCCAAAAAGCGAGTCAACACATTTCCAAAAAATGGTTTTTTACATCGTTTTAGTGATGTAAACGTTGACGAACTTTAAGGTTAAGTTAGAGCCCAAATGTCTAGATATGGATTGAA
This sequence comes from Begonia masoniana, assembly GCA_022432975.1. Lineage (NCBI taxonomy): Eukaryota > Viridiplantae > Streptophyta > Magnoliopsida > Cucurbitales > Begoniaceae > Begonia > Begonia masoniana. The sequence continues at coordinate 31,062,792 of CM039507.1, read as the reverse complement.
AGCCCAAGTCCATTCTCTAATGATTGAACGAATGAAAAGGAAAGAAAACAAAAAATGCAATGAAAGAAAAGAAAAGAAAAAAATTTAAGAGAGAACGGGCGAGGGTAACACACATGTATGTATGTATGCACGCACGGCACAGGTCGTGGCGGCACCGACGCGGTGTCGGGGTCATCACACTTCTGTTGTCTACTGTTTTTGTCTTTTATTTCAAATGTCCACGGACTTCTGTTGTCTACTGTTTTTGTCTTTTATTTTAAACGTCCACGGACTTATATTGTCTACTGTTTCTGCCCTTTTATTTCAAACGTCCACGGACTTCTGTTGTCTACTGTTTTTGTCTTTTATTTCAAACTTCCACGGACTTCAGTTGTCTACTTTTTTTGTCTTTTATTTCAAACGTCCACAGACTTCAGTTGTTTACTGTCTTTGTCTTTGATTTTAAATGTCCACGTCTTCTGTTTGTCCACAGATTCTATCTTTGATTTTAAACGTCCACGGACTTCAGTTGTCTACTGTTTTTGTCCTTGATTTTAAACGTCCACGTCTTCTGTTTGTCCACAGATTCTATCTTTGATTTTAAACGTCCACGGCTTCTGTTTGTCCACAGTAAGTCTTACACTGCACGACTTCCAGTTTCTGTTTCCCATTTTATTAAGTTTTTCCACTGCATGTCTGTCGTCCATTCTGCCTTCCAGTTTAGTCGTCCATTTCTGTTTCATGATTTCTGTTTTCACGTCTTCAGATTTAAGAGTTTTAAAAAGTCAAAGGTTTTACGTCCAAATGTCAGAATCATGTTTAAGTCGAAGTCAAGTCCTGGTGAAAATCCCAAGAATTGTTTTCGTTCCTCCCTGCCTTCCGTCTTCCTATTTTCTTCTGCCAATTATTCCTGTAACCTAATTTTTAACTTATCTTCCAGTCTTCAGCTCCAGAGAAGGTTTTCTTTGTGTAATGTTTTAAAAGTTCAAAAAAAATATGTGTCACGTTTTAAATATCCGGAGTGATGGCTCTTTGACTTGATCGGGTCGGGGGTCGTCACATTATGTATTCCGCAAGGAAGTTTAAGGCGATGTCTTGTAAAAGAAGCCCATTGTCGAGGCTTAGCGAGTCATTTCGGGGAGAAGAAGACCCTCAATATGCTTAAGGAACACTTTTATTGGCCACATATGAAAAAAGACGTGCACCGCTTGGTGGAGACATGCGTTGTGTGTAAGAAAGCCAAGAGTAAGGTTTTACCACAAGGCTTATATATGCCCTTACCAGTTCCCTCCCACCCTTGGACTGAAGTTAGTATGGACTTCGTTTTGGGATTGCCACGAACTGCTCGTAATAAGGATTCGATCATGGTGGTTGTGGATCGTTTCTCCAAGATGGCACATTTTATCCCTTGTGTAAAAACAGATGACGCCTTCTCTATAGCTGACCTGTTTTTCTAGAAAATCGTTCGCCTGCATGGCATACCACATTCCATAGTGTCGGACCGGGACACTAAATTTTTAAGCGCCTTCTGGACCACTTTGTGGAAGAAGTTGGGACGAAGTTGTGTTTTAGCACATCTTTTGACCCTAAACTGATGGGTAAACGGAAGTTGTTAACAGAACCTTAGGCTCCCTCTTACACAGTATTGTAGATAAGAAACTATCCAGTTGAGATATAGTCCTTCCCGGATTAGAATTTGCTTACAATCGCACCATTCATTCCACTACTGAGCAATCGCCCTTTGAGGTTACCTATGAGTTTAATTATTGTACACCGTTGGACCTTGTTCCTTTGCCATTTACTGAACTGGCCAACCCATCAGGAGCGAGCAAGGCTGAACAGATTAAGAAATTACATGAGAGCGTGCGTCAAGCCATCGAGACGAGAAATGCGAGTGTGGCCAAACGAGTAAACAAAGGTAAAAAAGAAGTTATCTTCAACGAAGGAGATTTGGTTTGGTTGCACCTATGAAAAGATAGATTCCCCGACAAAAGGAAATCTAAGCTCCTTCCTCGTGCAGATGGACCCTTCAAGGTGTTGCAGCGGATCAATAACAACGGTTATAAGATTGAACTGCCTGGAGATTACGGAGTATCTGTCACGTTCAATGTCATGGACCTCTCACCCTATATAAGCGATGAAGAAAACTCCGAGGGGCCTGAATTAAAGGATTTGAGGTCAAATCCTCAATCACCTGAGGAGGATGTTGTGCCCCGTAGGCCCATTACACGATCCCAGACCCGAGCCCACACTTTAACTAACACACTTGTCTCTTTTGCAGGTCATGGTTTGTGTGAAGACTTGGAGGACACCGTGGATGACTTGAAGTGGGAGATTAAAACTGGGGACGTCGACCAACCAAAGCATCTCATCATGTGGAAAGACTAAAGAGGCACCTTAATGCTCACATGGGAATTTGTCTTCCCGAGCTTAGATATTTGTTGCTTTTTTGAAATTTTGAACTTATTGGCAAACGTTGGCCTTCTTGTTTAAACTTTATTAGATGAATGTTAGGATTAGATGAATGTTAGGATTAGTTGGTGGCTGGGTTTATGTCTTGACCCATTGAAGTTGAAGACTTGGCTCAAGCCCAAATGATGGTCCCTCCAAGCCCAAGCCCAAGCCCAAGCCCACTATTAGGTCTATATATTCATGACATTGGTGTTTGTAACTTTTTTGGATGATTTTTATGAACACCCACGGATTTCTCTCTCAATAGAAGAAAGCTTGGAGCAAGGAGCTTTTAAGGTAAGCTCGGTTGATAACAACCGAGGGGTTGCGCCCACAAAACCGATCTACAAGCTTGGTAGCTTGTAAGAACGGATTTGCCATTTTCTTCTCCATTCTTTTGAGAGTGGAAAGCAGCAAGAAGTGGCTGTAACCGATTCCTTGAATCGAGTTCTCTTCCTTGGAAGAAACTCTTGCCAAAAGCTCCATTGAAGCACTCATTGACCGATTCTCGGAAAACAGTCCATAAATCCTTCATCTTAACGAATCTGGACCACGTTTTTCACCAACACACATCTCACTCACTTCACAAGACTCACCTAAAATTTCGTTAAATTCTGAGCACGTTTGATATTTTGTTTGCATGATTTATTCTCAGATTTGTCGGTTTTGTGTCACCCGTGAACTAACGGTCTTCTTCGAGTTCTTGAGTCCTATTTTCAGGTCAGAGCTCAACAACTAAGTTTTTTTTTTCTAGGCAAAAATCGAAACTCTGAAGGAGGCTCTGGATTTCCTCCAAAGGGGGTTGATCAGCACGATTGGTCATTGAGATTACAAAAAGCATTGTACTCACTGCTCAGACCGCCAAGAAAATAGATTATATGAACCCTGTAGGAAACAGGTTCTCCTATTGCAGCAAGGGTATTACATATTGTGGAAAGCTTCTGGATATAGCTAGAGGCAGAGATTCCATCTTTGGACAAAGAATGAGGCTGACTCCGGAGATCAGTAATTCTCGCTAAGGAGGAAGAGATGAACATCCTTGCAAGAGCCGACCAAACTTCAGTAGTCGTGGTGAAGGACACAATTTGTGGGAGGAGCTCTTCAGACAATGAGACAAATATCTAGCTCATAATGAGCCGATTATATTGCTGTCATACAGTGAACTCTGGATTGATTTGAGAAAAGAGTGAGTGCAGAAATTATGGAGGCGATGGACAGGAACTGTCTAGAAGATGATCGATGTCGTTTGTAATAACAACATTAAGGAGTTGAGTCTTCCATACGAGGTAATTTGTGTGGTCCGTCTTTATTGTAAGTGTTTGATTCACAGAGGAAAACGGAGAAAGGGAAGAAGGTATATGGGCTGAAGGAGAGGAGGGAATCTTAGAGCTGGAAGATGTCATCTTTTGGCTCTGATACTACGTTAAGTTTTTGATTTTTCAGAGGAAGATATAGAAGCAGAAGAAGAAGAAGAATAGAGGAAGAAGAAGAAGAATAGAAAGAGGGCGGTAGAAAGAGAGAAGCTAGGTTGAAATGATTTTTCTGTGTATTCTTTTTTTATTTAAAGAACAGTTCTTACATGTATATATCATCAAGAGAAAATGATGACTTGATAAGATAGAGAACTATGTTTACAAACTAATGAAACTATAACTGAACAGTGCTAACACTTTTGAGCTTTCGAGGTGGGTGAGGAAGGGGTTGGAAGAAGAGACTCCGTTGTGAGAGATGGTGGACAGAGTGCTACTGGAACAAGCACGCAGAGAGAGAGAGGTGTTAGCTTAAATGCGTTTAAGTAACTATTTTTTATGATTATGTTTTTTATGATAATGATTAATATGAAACGAGTGAACTATTAATTAAGTTTAATAAGAAATATATAAACTGATGAGCATGAGTAATATGAAATTTAAGAACTGGATAATTGATTTATTATGTTTATTGCATTTATCTGAAAATGCAATTTGAAAAGGGTATTATGTTTTCTTACGAATTTTGGTAAGTGTTTATTAGTCCACAATCAATTGTCCACGTGAAAGAAAACAGAAATAAATGAAGTAGTCTGTGGAAATCAATCGTCTATAGTATCACGTGAATGTCAGGTGACTTCAATCAAAATCAATTGTCCACAGTCATGCCGAAGTCAATCATCCACGTGAAAAGAAAACAGAGAAAATCGTAAACGTCCAAGGTCTCAATTGTCCACGCGAAAGATTGACGAAGTCATCCACGCTTAAAAGAAAGACGCAGTCGTCCACGCTCAAAGGAAAGACGCAGTCGTCCACGCTCAAAGGAAAGACGCTTTCATCCACGCTCAAAGGAAAGACTCTGTCGTCCACGCTCAAGACTCTGTCGTCCACGCTCAAAGGAAAGACTCTGTCGTCCACGCTCAAAGGAAAGACTCTGTCGTCCACGCTCAAAGGAAAGACTCTGTCGTCCACGCTCAAAGGAAAGACTCTGTCGTCCACGCTCAAAGGAAAGACTCTGTCGTCCACGCTCAAAGGAAAGACTCTGTCGTCCACGCTCAAAGGAAAGACTCTGTCGTCCACGCTCAAAGGAAAGACTCTGTCGTCCACGCTCAAAGGAAAGACTCTGTCGTCCACGCTCAAAGGAAAGACTCTGTCGTCCACGCTCAAAGGAAAGACTCTGTCGTCCACGCTCAAAGGAAAGACTCTGTCGTCCACGCTCAAAGGAAAGACTCTGTCGTCCACGCTCAAAGGAAAGACTCTGTCGTCCACGCTCAAAGGAAAGACTCTGTCGTCCACGCTCAAAGGAAAGACTCTGTCGTCCACGCTCAAAGGAAAGACTCTGTCGTCCACGCTCAAAGGAAAGACTCTGTCGTCCACGCTCAAAGGAAAGACTCTGTCGTCCACGCTCAAAGGAAAGACTCTGTCGTCCACGCTCAAAGGAAAGACTCTGTCGTCCACGCTCAAAGGAAAGACTCTGTCGTCCACGCTCAAAGGAAAGACTCTGTCGTCCACGCTCAAAGGAAAGACTCTGTCGTCCACGCTCAAAGGAAAGACTCTGTCGTCCACGCTCAAAGGAAAGACTCTGTCGTCCACGCTCAAAGGAAAGACTCTGTCGTCCACGCTCAAAGGAAAGACTCTGTCGTCCACGCTCAAAGGAAAGACTCTGTCGTCCACGCTCAAAGGAAAGACTCTGTCGTCCACGCTCAAAGGAAAGACTCTGTCGTCCACGCTCAAAGGAAAGACTCTGTCGTCCACGCTCAAAGGAAAGACTCTGTCGTCCACGCTCAAAGGAAAGACTCTGTCGTCCACGCTCAAAGGAAAGACTCTGTCGTCCACGCTCAAAGGAAAGACTCTGTCGTCCACGCTCAAAAGAAAGACGCTGTCGTCCACGCCAATAGCAGATGCAGTCGTTCACGTCAATGAAAGACGCAGTCGTCCAAAGTCAAAACAGACTCAATCGTCTAGACTTTAAAGACCGCGAGCGATAGCGACTCTAGAATTCAAACGGCTATTTTTCTGTGAACGAAAGCTCTCCAACGGTCATATTTTCATACGGCGACAAGGACCTCTCTGGATGAAAGGCAAATTACAGACAGAGTATAAAAGAAAGAATAAAGCTCAGGAGAATGACTTTTTGCCAATCGATTGAACAGTAACAAAATACTCCTACGAGCTTTTTAATAAAAAGTCGGTATACCTCTCTCTACCCTAGAACTTGAGATTTATCTCTTTGAGAGAGTGTAGTATTTGTGCTCAATACTTTCATTTCTTAAAAAGTGTAAAGGCTGTGATTGACGCCCGTGAAGATCAATCAAAGTGTAAAGGCTATTATTGACGCCTGTGAAGATCAATCAAAGTGTAAAGGCAGTTGATTGGCGCCCATGAAGTCCAATCAAAATTTCTCGTTAAGGAGAAGTAGCGAATCTTCAAGGGGGAGCCTTGAAGCATGGACGTAGGCAGGATTGGCCGAACCACGTTAAAAACTCTGGTGTCATTTTACTCTCTCCCTTTTGCTTTGACTTGTCTACTTGTCTGCGATTATTTGCTTAATCTCATATAAAGAGAGAAGAATATATAAACCTAATTTACATTGCATAAAATTAATTAGGGCAAGTAATTTCTAATTTACCCCCCCCCCCCCCCCCCCCTCTTAGACAATCACAATCTTACAATTGGTATCAGAGCGAGGTAGAATATTGTCTAAGTTGTATTCTAGAAATATTCTGTGATTTATATATATTTACAATGGCATTCACACACAAACACCACACACATATAGGGTCAGTCCATTTCTAGGCCACCATTTTTTTATGGCAGTAATTATGTATACTGGAAGGCAAGAATGAGAATATTCGTTCAAGCCATGGACAATGGGATTTGGAATATAATCGAGGATGTGTAATACCCAGCTTGTACGGATTTCAGATATAATATATTATATTCATATTTTGTTATATAATGGCATTTTTGGTAATTATGTCAAATCAGGTCCGTTTCACAAAAAGAAAGCGTCATTACGATCCTAACAATTAATAGGAATTTTAAGAAAATTATGAGAATTTTCGGAGATTAAACGCTATATTCCGAGTAATTACATTTTTCATAATGTAAAAGACGTTCTCGTAAAAAATAGTAAACGAGGTCCAAATTGCGAACGAACAGTTTCATTAAATCCCAAATAATAAGTTGGACATAATAGTGAAATAAGGAAATTTGGTGAATCCGAATTTATGGACAATTAACGAACCGAATGACGAAACTTATATAAAAAATCAAAGAAGGGCATTTTAGTAATTTTCCAAATCAAATTTTATTTAAAATAACTTTTCTCTCCCTCCCTCGACACTTCAGTTTTTCCAGAGAGCTCATCTTCAAACTTCTCTCGGCCTCCTCCCTGCCCGTCGACGTTTTCCTTCGATCCGACCTCCGTTTGTTTCGTTTCCTTCGTGTTTTCTCCTCCAATCGACGCTCTAGGTATGGATCTATAGTTTTAGAACGTTTATTTTGAGTTTTTCGGAGTTATACGTTTAGGGTTTTCGTTAGGTTTTCGATTAAAAACACGAATTAGGGTTCGTAATTAATAGGTTAGCCGTGATTAAGTATGTATTGCACGTATCTGACGTTATTGGACGAAGTTAAAACAAATTTGAAAATGTTAAAAATTAGGGATTTTTGAGAGTTTAGGAATAACTCGTAAATTGGAATTTACGGTGCTGAGCGCGAATTTCTCGAATAATAGCCCAATGAATTGGATTAGAACTTTAGGAAGTTCCTTAGTTAAGGTTTTGTAAATTTGGACGATCGATAACTTAAACTCGTTTTAACGTCGATATTGTGTTTTGCTTCAGACAAACAACGCTCGTGGACGGAGCTTGAGCTGCTTTGGACACGAGGTAAGTTCTCGTGATCTTCTTTGGCCGATTGGCCTACACCATACGTCGAATGTCGTCTCGAGGAGTTTTGGAGATGCGTTTGTTTAATTGTATTTGGCTTGGGTAGCTAGGTTTTAGGAGTTTATAGTTTACGCTTTACAGTCTTGATGGTACATATTATTGCTTGTTTACTGTATGATATTGAACTGTTCACGCATCACTTGTTTTAAAGAAAAGCATGAAAATGAACTTCCGTACAGAGTTTTAAAGATAACGTAAAGCATAGCACTGGCCGAAAGGCGTATTGGCCGAAAGGCATATTGGTCACACGAGGTGGGGCTCAGGCACGGATGTACGTGTTGTAAGCGTGCACCCCCTGCCTCTAGCTGGAAAGAGTAGTCCGCCCGCTGGATGAGCTCTCTCTGGTTAGAGGGATAGGATCTCGGTGACACATATTGAGCATTGCATAGTAAGATAAAATAAAGCATGGTTTATCGAACTCATACGCACAGCATGCATTGCATTTACGTAGAGCTTACTGGGATTTCATCTCATAGTGTATTGTATGGTGTAGGTGATCTAGATATCGAGGAACCAGGTGAGGATGAGATTCCTCCTCCTGAGGCTTGAGTCCAGTTGACGGAGGATGGCTGCGGTGGTGTGTTGGCGCAGTCGAGGCTCATCTGACTTGTGGGGATAGTACGTATAGTTTTGAGGGTTTTGGGGATTTTGATTAATGATTATATAGATATTTTAGGGTGTTTGGATCTGATAGTGGATAGGTGATAGGTTTTATGTTTAATGTTTCAAATGTTTTTGGTAAACTGTGTATAGAAATGTTTTGATTGTTTTTGGGATTGTTAAGGATATGCTCGGTTTTTAGAGCTATCCATGCAGTTGGATTTCGCAAGGTCCGCTGCAAGTCGGTTGAGTTTAAGTACATTTTGGGTTGAGTGGAAGTAGTAAGTTATTGTGTTTATTGATGTGGGGGTGTTAAATGGGTGATGTATTGCTCTCTGGAATCGGATTCCAAAGAGTATGGATTAAGTGTAATTACAGAGAGAATTTTACGCAGAGAGCAAAGGCAGCAGGGCGTGAGGCGTACAGCGATCGAGCGCTGCCAAGGGCAGCGATCGAGCGCTGCCAAGGGCAGCGATCGGGCACTGCGATTGCTGCAGCACGCAGCGACTGATCGCTGCATATTGCAGCGATCAGGCGCTGCTGTCGCTGCAGCGCGCAGCGACTGATCGCTGCACATTGCAGCAATCGAGCGCTGCGATCGCTGCAGCGCGCAGTGATCGAGCGCTGCGATCGCTGCATATCGCAGCGATCGGGCGCTACCCTCCTTCCATCGGCAGAATGACAGAACTGTCCTCCCATTTGTTTTAATCGAAAATTGGTTTTAATTTAAATAGTTTTAATATTTGTTTTAAATGGTTTTAAACTTAGATTTAAATTCCGATTTCGATTCTGGTTTCGATTTCGGTTTAGGTTCCGCCTAGAGTTTAATTAAAGATATTAGTTTAAAAAAAATGGTACGGATATTGGGTACAGTATTAGGGTCGCTACAGGATGGCCCTTTCAAGGCCATGAAAACTAAGAATGGAATTAGTATTCCTAAAGACTCTCATGAATTAACTGAGTCCGATAAGAGGAATTTTAGTTTAAATGTCAAAGCAGTAAATACCTTATACTGTGCTCTAAACAGGGATGAATTTAATAGAGTACAAGGTTTTGATAGTGCCTAAGAAATATGACACTTATTAGAGATTACTCATGAGGGAACAAACCAGGGTAAGGAGAATAAACTAAGTATGCTTGTACATGAGTATGAACTTTTTTCGATGGAAAAGGATGAGTCTATTTCATCTATGTTTACTTGATTCACTAACATTTCTAATGGCTCAAAAGGTCTTGGTAAGATTTATTCAGGTGAAGAACTAGTAAGAAAGATCCTTCGGTGCCTACCAAGAGCCTGGCAACCGAAAGTGACTGCTATACAAGAAGCTCGGGATCTCAAGGTTCTCAAGCTTGAAGAGCTCATTGGCTCTCTAATGACTCATGAGATAACCATGAGAGCCAATGACAAGGAAGATCTCAAAGAGAAAGAGATCAGCAAAAAGAAGGTTATCGCACTCAAAGCTTCCTCGAGCAAACAAGATGACTCTGAGGAAGAAGATGATGATGAGGACATAGCCCTCATTACAAGGAGGTTCAGCAAATTCCTCCAGAGAAAAAGGATGCAAAGAAGAAAATTTCCAAAGGTTGAGAAGTCTCAAAAGGAAAAGGAGATTACATGCTACGAATGTGGGAAGCCTGTACATATCAAGGCCGAGTGTCCACAAGCAAAGAAGAATCCCAAGAAATTCAAGAAGAGAGCCATAAAGGCCACTTGGGATGACAGTGAGGATGATACTTCTTCAAAATATGAGGAAGTAGCCAATCTGTGCTTCATGGCCAAGGAGGATGAGGTTGACTATTCTCCCGGAAAAAATCAGTGGTACCTCGACAGTGGATGCTTGAGGCATATGACAGGAGACTCAACCAAATTTGCTGTTGTCAATAAGAAGAAAGGAAATGTCACTTTTGGAGGAAACCAAAAGGGTAAAATCATTGGCATTGGCAACATAGATAACAGCTCTAACCCTATTATAGAAAATGTGATGTTAGTAGAAGGGTTAAAGCATAATTTACTTAGTATCAGTCAATTATGTGATAAGGGTTATAAAGTGGTTTTCAAGTTAAATGCATGTATAATAAAGGATGTCTTAAATAGCAAAGTTTTGTTCAAAGGTTATAGAAAAGAAAATGTTTATATTATTGATTTAGATAACTTTGAACAAATTGATAAAAATGTCTTGCTGTGAATCTGTTGGTTGATAGTTGGACTTGGCATAGGAGATTAGGATATGTAGGTATGGATACCTTAGCTAAGATTACTAAGGATAATTCAGTTAGAGGGATTCCTAAAATATCCTTTGAGAATGATAAGGTCTGTGAAGCTTGCCAAATGGGCAAGCAGATCAAAAGTTCATTTGCATCAAAGAATGCAATTTCTACCTCCAAGGCCCTACAACTTCTTCACATGGACCTCTTCGGTCCTTATAATGTAGCCAGTCTAGGTGGAAAATTATATGCCTATGTCATTGTCGATGACTTCTCTAGATTCACTTGGGTATACTTTCTGAAGTCAAAGGATGATACCTTTGATACCTTCTCTAGCTTTAGGGAAAAAGTTCAAAATGAAAAGGAGCTCACCATTGTTGCTATTCGTAGTGATCATGGTGGAGAATTTAAAAATGAAAAATTTGAACTTTTGTGTCTCAAATATGGAATTGCACAAAATTTATCCTCCCCTAGAACCCCTCAGCAAAATGGTGTTGTTGAGAGGAAAAATAGGTCTCTTCAAGAGCTGGCTCGAACCATGCTCAATGAAAATTTTCTTCCTAAGTATCTCTGGGCAAAATCTGTTTTCACAGCTTGTTATGTGTTAAACAGGGTCTCCATAAGACCTATTCTTGAGAAAACTCCTTATGAGCTTTGGAATGGTAAAATCCCTTCTGTTAAGTACTTTAGAGCCTTCGGTTGTAAATGTTTCATTCTTAACACTAAGGATAACTTAGGAAAATTCGATTCTAAATCTGATCTTGGAATTTTTCTTGGTTATTCTCTTTCTAGTAAAGCCTATAGAGTTTTTAACAAAAGAACTCTAGTTGTAGAAGAATCTGTACATGTCAATTTTGATTGAGACCCCTCAGCCCACAATCATTGTGGATAATGATAATATTCTAGAAAAGCAAATGGATTCTCTTTCCTTAGAAAAATCTGCTGAAATCCTTCAAAGTGAAAATTCTCTAGAAATTGTCCCTGTCAAGAATGACAATGATGCACTTCCCAGAGATTGGAAATATGTAAGAAATCATCTCTTAGATGAAGTTCTAGGTGACCCTTCCCTAGGAGTAAAAACTAGATCATTCCTAAAGAATCTTTGTGCTAATGTTGCCTTTATTTCCTAAATAGAGCCTAAGAAATTTGATGAAGCCGAATTCGATGAAAATTGGATAGTTGCTATGCAAGATGAGTTAAACCTATTCGAAAGGAATAATATTTGAGAACTTGTTCTGAAAGCAGTCAATCATCCCATTATTGGAACAAAATGGATTTTCAAGAATAAGTTGGATGAAAATGGTGTTGTTATTAGAAACAAAGCTAGGTTAGTGGTCAAAGGTTACAATCAAGAAGAAGTAATAGATTTTGAGGAAACCTTTGCACTCGTAGCTAGACTAGAATCTATTAGGATGCTCTTAGTCTATACTTGCTACAAAAACTTCATACTCTTTCAAATAGATGTTAAAAGTGCTTTTTTAAATGGTTATATCTTGGAAGAAGTTTATGTAGATCAACCCTTAGGATTTGAAGTCTATGACAAACCTGACCTTGTCTATAAGCTCAAAAAGGTTCTCTATGGACTTAAGCAGGCTCCTAGAGCTTGGTATGATAGGTTGAAGAATTTTCTTGAGAAAAGGAAGTTCAAAAAGGGTAACTCCAATTCAACCTTATTTACCTTGTAAAAGGACAAAGACATTCTTTTAGTTCAAATCTATGTAGATAACATTATTTTCTGTTCAACTAATGTCTCTCTGTGTGATGATTTTTCCTCCTTAATGCAAAGTGAATTTGAAATGAGTATGATGGGGGAGTTAAAATTCTTCTTAGGATTTCAGATTAGTCAAACTCCAGATGACATTTTCTTCTGTCAGAAAAAATACATCAATGAGCTCTTAAAGAAATTTGGGTTAGACTCCTCTAAGTCCTCTAGAACTCCCATGAGCACAACTACAAAATTGGACAAAAATGAAAATGGGATAAGTGTGAATATTAAGAAGTATAGAGGTATGATTGGGTCTCTGTTATACCTAACGGCTAGCAGGCCAGATATCCTATTCAGTGTGTGCTTATGTGCTAGGTTTCAAGTTTCCCCTAAGAAATCTCACTTGCCTGCTGTCAAAAGGATTTTCAAATATTTAATTGAGACATATGACTTAGGTTTATGGTACCCGAAGGGTACTTCTTTTGATCTAATAGGATATTTAAATTCTGATTATACTGGAAGTCTGATAGATAGGAAAAGCACAAGTGGCACTTGTCAGTTCCTTGGAGAATCTCTTGTGTCCTGGTATTCTAAGAAACAAAATTATGTAGCACTTTCAACTGCCGAGAGTGAATATATTGCTGCTGGTAGTTGCTGTGCTCAAATGCTTTGGATGAAGCAAACTCTTGAAGATTGTAATCTTTTCTATGATAGGATTCTCATTCGGTGTGACAACACCAGTGCCATCAACATTTCCAAGAATCCCATAAAACATTCTAGAACAAAATACATAGAGGTTAGATATCATTTTATTAGAGATCATGTTCAAAGAGATGATACTACATTAGAATTTATCAATTCTGCTGATCAATTAGCAGATATCTTTACCAAGTCTTTGGATAAAAAGACCTTCAATAATATTAGAATAAGGTTAGGTCTCATTCGGATTGAGAAAAACTGAGGTTCTTCTTCTGTTGGAAAATATTGAGCAATAGAGCAGATTGGTCAATGAAGGCATGGACGTTGTCACATGGTCGTTGACAATGTTGTCAAAATGGACGATCTCAACAATGAAAACAATTAGGGACTTCTGTTTTGTTCTGCCAGGAATTTCTATTCTAGCCGTTTTTAGGATTTCCACCTCTTCATGATGATTTCCTTACTCCATTAGGGATCTTCTATGCTAGAATACTTCTTCCTCTCCCGAGAACTCAGCATATTTTTTTTTAAACACTGTGACTGATTTCATTTTATGATGTTTCTTTTATTCACACTATGTTTGTTATCTCTGCTGTGCTGAATGTCATTCCTCCTTGAGTGTTTCTTTTTGATAATGTCAAAGGGGGAGACAAATATGTGAATGATAAATATAAAGTTTATTTGGCTGCATGCATATAGTATGGAGGAGTTGAAAAAATTATATATCATTCTGAGATTATTATGGGGGAGAACATAGTTAATCATTATATATATTTGTCATCATCAAAAAGAGGGAGATTGTTAGCTTAAATGCATTTAAGTAACTATTTTTGATGATTATGTTTTTTATGATAATGATTAATATGAAACGAGTGAATTGTTAATTAAGTTTAATAAGAAATATACAAACTGATGAGCATGAGTAATATGAAATTTACGAACTGGATAATTGATTTATTATGTTTATTGCATTTATTTGGAAATGCCCTTTGAAAAGGGTATTATGTTTTCTTACGAATTTTGGTTAAGTGTTTGTTAGTCCACAGTCAATCGTCCACGTGAAAGAAAACAGAAATAAATGAAGTAGTCCACAGTCAATCGTCCACGTGAAAGAAAACAGAAATAAATGCAGTAGTCTGTGGAAATCAATCGTCCATAGTATCACGTGAATGTCAGGTGACTTCAATCAAAATCAATTGTCCACAGTCATGCCGAAGTCAATCATCCACGTGAAAAGAAAACAGAGAAAGACGTAAACGTCCAAGGTCTCAATTGTCCACGCGAAAGATTGACGAAGTCATCCACGCTTAAAAGAAAGACGCAATCGTCCACGCTCAAAGGAAAGACGCAGTCGTCTATGCTCAAAGGAAAGACGCTTTCATCCACGCTCAAAGGAAAGACTCTGTCGTCCATGCTCAAAAGAAAGACGCTGTCGTCCACGCCAATAGCAGACGCAGTCGTTCATGCCAATGAAAGATGCAGTCGTCCAAAGTCAAAACAGACTCAATCGTCTAGACTTTAAAGACCGCGAGCGATAGTGACTCTAGAATTCAAACGGCTATTTTTCTGTGAAAGAAAGCTCTCCAACGGTCATATTTTCGTACGGCGACAAGGACCTCTCTAGATGAAAGGCAAATTACAGATAGAGTATAAAAGAAAGAATAAAGCTCAGGAGAATGACTTTTTGCCAATCGATTGAACAGTAACAAAATACTCCTACGAGCTTTTTAGCAAAAAGTCTGTATACCTCTCTCTCTGCCCTAGAACTTGAGATTTATCTCTTTGAGAGAGTGTAGTATTTGTGCTCAATACTTCCATTTCTTAAAAAGTGTAAAGGCTGTAATTGACGCCCGTGAAGATCAATCAAAGTGTAAAAGCTGTGATTGACGCCCATGAAGATCAATCAAAGTGTAAAGGCAGTTGATTGGCGCCCATGAAGTCCAATCAAAATTTCTCGTTAAGGAGAAGTAGCGAATCTTCAAGGGGGAGCCTTGAAGCGTGGACGTAGGCAGGATTTGCCGAACCACGTTAAAAACTCTGGTGTCATTTTTCTCTCTCCCTTTTGCTTTGACTTGTCTACTTGTCTGCGATTATTTGCTTAATCTCATATAAAGAGAGAATAATATATAAACCTAATTTACATTGCATAAAATTAATTAGGGCAAGTAATTTCTAATTCACCCCCCTCTTAGACAATCACGATCCTACAAGAGGTGGTGGCAGTACTGCAGGTAACCGTTGCATGCACCGAGGGTGACCCTGAGTTGCGGCCTAGCACGAAAACAGTGGTGAAAATCTCAATAGAATCGTCGTCTATGAATAAGCCTTCCTTAGCTGGAGGAGGAAAGAGCGACGAAGAGTCGAGTTTAAATCAAAATATGGCAGCGGCCGGCGGGAGGTCGAGTAAAGTAGTTGACTCTCCATCTATTCATCACTCACCACAAAGCTGCAGCTCCTTATCATCTATTTGTAGATTTAAATAATATATATTCAATCTTTAATTTAAGCAATACAATGGCTAATAATTAGGGAATATGATAATTCAACTAGTAGTTAATGCATTGTATAACCCTTCAAATTAGCCAAGGATCAATCGAATAATATAATTATTAAATATTCAATCTAATTTGGACAATTAAATAATTTAATTAGTCTATCTAATTACTAGTTAATGTAATTATCTAGTAAAAAACTAAATTTAGAATTTGAAATTTTGTTTGGTCCAATTTTCATATTTTTTTTTCTAATTAGGCTTAGAAATGAAAAAATTATAGATTTAAAATTTATATGATTAATGTTCTGTTTACTTTCTAACTCTTATAACGTGACGTGATGATTAATTAATACAATTAATGAATTATTTTAATTATTTTTAATCTATCCTATAAATATCAAAATAAACTTTAAAATAAATTATTTTTCAAATAACACATTGAACTTTTAATTTTGTCAATTGAAGCATGAATTGTAATCCATAGACCACTCACTATTGATGATCATTAAACTTAGTTATTAAGTCCGTTCAACCTGCTACACTCAATTAATAAACAAAGTTCCACCTCTCTTTCCCAAACTTTGGGCACCTGTACACTAATTCTAGCCCTCTCTAAGACGCAATCGACTGCTGGATTAATAGATATTCTTCTCCGACAATATACTCCAACAGAAAATGACTTCCTTGCGATCCGGAAGTTCAAATCATAACTTCATATGGACTTCGTCTTCCTGCTCACTACAGCGTTCTGCGAAAAATCATGTTCAATATTTTTTAGTTTGAATTCTAAACGAGCCTAAATCTCAGAATTTTCTCTTGATTTTGGAGTTGTTTGCAGAAATTTAATTTAATTTTTGAATTTGATTTTGTAATTTTGATTTGGTTATGGAAGGCTTTCGCTTCTCCGGTGCTAGAAAATGCTATCGATTACCCACGTAAGCACCAGAGCTTTGAGAGAATCATTCTGAGGGAGGCAACACAAATCTGTCATTTTGTTCTTCCTCTTTTTTTTTTTTTTTTTTTTTTGTATCACTGAAGAGTAAAATTCGAGTGGAAACATAAAATTACTATTTTTCTATCACAAATCGAGAGAAAAATCAAGAAAAATATTTGTACTCTATTTAGTATTAGAAACAGAGAATGAGATCTGAGAAAGAAGATATTTCCCTCTATTATTATTTATTTATGTAACAGAGTCTATGACCATGCTTGCACCACGGGTCGAAGGGTCGACTGAAGAACTTCCATATCGACACTTTCGCCATTTCCAACTATGAAAAGTCACAAAAATCGCATTCTTTCGTCATTTCTCACCTCTAATCAACCAAACAAGTTGCGTAAACCCTAAATCTACTCAGATAATCCGTAAATGACCCAAGAATTCGAGTTTCCAAACTCGAATCCGAATCCGAATCCGAATCCAACAACAATCTAAATTTTAAACTCGAAAACGAGAGGAGAAACCAACTTACTCTCCAAGTTCTATCCCGAAAGTTGATGCTCGCCGACACGATTTTCAGCCTCGCAAATCGACGGTTGCACGATCAAAAGTCACTCTTTCTCCCTCGCTCTTGGTGGCGGCCTGAAATGAGAAAGAAAAGAAGAGTTTCCTTCTTTTCTTTTCTTTCAAAACGCACCTTTAAAATTAAATAAATAATTAAATAATATATAAATTATAAATTAATATATTCTGTACATCAACCAAAAATCCTTAATTCCGAACCAACCGAACATTTTCTAAAATTCTTACGTGAGGTCAACACCAAATACCCAACGCTATTTCTCTAATTTTAACCCTACGGTAACTTTTCAAATTTTACCAATTTCATCAAATTACCAAAAAATTTAACGCGACCACATCACGACAAACGAATCAACCCATAACACGTTGATAAGTGTGTATTTTACACACTTATTTATACTTTTTACACTTGATTTGATAAGTTTCTCTTAACTGTTTGAAAGAATTTGATGTATTTTGTGCAAGTATGTAGAAAATTGAATTAAAACAGGAAAAGGACAAAAAAAAATTCACGAAGAAAGAAAAAGATGAAATAAAGCGGAATTGAAGAAAAGAAGAAGAAGAAAAAGAGAGCAGAAAAGGAGGCGATTGATCGGCCCTTGTTAGGCGATCGATCGCCTGTGAAGAATACGGAAATTCGAGAAGAGAAAACAGAGAAGGTGCCGATCGGTCGCTCAAGGCAAGCGATCGATCGGTGGAAGAGAAGAATTGTGAAGAATATTATGCACGAAATAGAAGATGTGTCGATCGATCGGCACAATCTACGATCGATCGGCTGAAAAGGATGAAAATTGATGCAAAGAAGAGGCGATCGTTCGCCACGATCGATCGGCTGAAGGAAAACACGAAAACAAGAGGCGAT
The DNA here is from genome assembly GCA_022432975.1 of Begonia masoniana. Classification (NCBI taxonomy): domain Eukaryota; kingdom Viridiplantae; phylum Streptophyta; class Magnoliopsida; order Cucurbitales; family Begoniaceae; genus Begonia; species Begonia masoniana. Next base: position 31,044,853 of record CM039507.1, on the reverse strand, counting down.
CGATCGCTCATTACCCGCGATCAATCGGCTACGATTTTGGAAAGTTGACATCTTCTAATCTGCACCGTTAATTTAAAGAAAAAATTGAATCTCAACCGTTGAAGAGATGAAGAGAAGAAATAAACCTAAGGAGAGAAAGAGCAGAATTCATTCGGAGATTTCCACAGAGCAGAAAGCGTTCGACGATTTTTGGCAATCAGAAGGCGATTTTGGAGATTGAGAGATTAGCAATTTTTGGAGAGAGGCAGCACATCAAGCATAGTTTTCTCTATTTTCCTTCACTTTTTCTCTATGAACATCATGAATATCTTTATTATTATTGTTTATTTTTCTTTTAGCATGAACTAACTTTTTATTCTAGGGCTACGATATAGCCAGACGATATTTATTTTTCGTTCTTCATTTAATTATATTTTATGAATATTTCTTCTAATATTGTTGACGCATTTAATTTATGTTCTTAAAGCCTGTAAATTTCTGGCCAATCTTTACTTGATTTTTGGGTTGTTTTGAGACTGAGAGGTGAAAAATACCGAACACTGAAATTATTGTCATAAATATGCGTAGGCTAGAGATAGTTACGGTATTGATGTGATCATTGGATTTCTTGATTTATTTGTATTTGATTAATGTAGGATTTGAGACTGAGAAGTAATAACCCATTAATCAGATAACCTATGCAATGCTCGAGAGAGATTGTATTAGAATTTAGTGAAATCGATCATCAACATAGGGAGAATATTTATGAATTTAATTACGAAGGACTGAAATAACTGTTATCTTGGTGAAATCGTAGTACCTAGGCTTTTATCAAATTGATTTAATCCCATTTTATTTGCTTTGATATTTTACATTAGTTTATTTTAATTATTTTAGTTGTTTATTTTAAATTCTTGAAACCATAAAACGTGTGTTCAATTTTAGAATTAAGACTAATAAATTCGATTATTAATTAATAAGTCCTTGTGGGTTCGACACTCTATTTTATCACTGTATTACTGTTGCGACTTGTACACTTGCGAAAGATTTTTCACAACAAGTTTTTGGCGCCGTTGCCGGGGACTTTATTATTGATATCGAATTAATTACTTTTAGTTTTATTTTGAATTCTATTTATTTTATTTCTTTATTTTCGTGTTATTTTTAGGTGTATGCGTGAAGAAGGAAATGCTAATCTTCTCCCACTTAATCTTGAGATCGAGCGTACGTGCCGCCAACATCGTAAAGAGAGAAGAAAAGTTATTTAACCAGCGCGTGTCATTATGGGAGATAACAGGGCAGACAATATTGAAAATCGTCCACTTGTGAATGCTGAGACCCGGACCTTACTGGATTATGTTATACCTACTGTATCCGGAGTGCATTCAGCTATTCGGAAACTAGCTATTGCTGTTAATTTTGAAATTAAGTCGGGGACCTTGTACATGATTCAGCAATCTCAGTTTAGTGGATTACCTACTGAGGACCCCAAGGAACATATTGCAAATTTTTTAGAACTATGCGACACTTTCAGATATCACAATGTGGGGGATGATGCAGTAAGGCTTCGCTTATTTCCATTCTCATTACGGGATCGTACAAAAAATTGGCTTAACTCTCTGCCAGCTAATTCTATTACTACTTGGGAAGAGTTATGCTAGAAATTTTTGTCCAAGTTCTTTCCTTTCGAGAAGACTGCTACACTTCGCAATGAGATAATCAACTTCAGTCAATTTGATGGAGAAACATTATATGAGGCATGGGCACGCTTCAAGAATATGTTACGAAAGTGTACTAACCATGGCCTACTGAGATGGATGCATATTCAAACTTTTTATGTGGGATTGTCTACATCTACGAAAACTTTAGTCAATGCAGCTGCAGGTGGTGCTTTAATGAGACAAACTGAGGAAGCCGCATATGCCCTATTAGAGGAATTAGCGCTAAATAATGACCAATGTCCAGTGGAGCGATCAATTATGAAGCGCACAACGGATACTTCAGAACTCGAGGCTATGAAAGCTTTAACTCTACAAGTTGCTTCATTAGCTAAACAATTCCAAGAGTCTCATATGGCCGCGAGTGTAAGGAAAACGTCAACAGTTACCTGTCAATGGTGTCAAGGACCACATTTGAGTGAAGAATGTCAAGAGGGCAATCCTATGTCGAGTGAACCCGCAGAGCAAGCTAACTATATGGGTAATTTTAATCGGCAAAGTAATCCCAATTCCAACACCTATAACCCAAAGATGGCGACAACACCTGAATTTTTCATGGAGGAATTCTCAAAATGCGATGCAAATGCCTCAAGCATCTCAACCCGGTCCATCTCAACCAGTTGAAAAAAAAATGATCTTGAAACAGCCCTTATGCAGTTTATGACCGAAACTCGTACTACAATGCAAAATCAATCAGCACAGATGCGAAGTCTTGAAAATCAACTTGATCAATTTGCGAGTGTCATAAATGGAAGGCCTTAAGGCTCACTACCAAGTAACACAGAGGTGAACCCCAAAGGTCATTGTAATGCAATCACCACTCGCAAGGGAACCATAATTGAACCAGTGCAAAAAGAGACTCAAGCACCTAAAGTTGTTAATGAGGAGTCAAAAGCAGATGAAGTTCAACAGTCATCACCATCTCATCATTCTCCAATTCATGCCAACTCACCACCAGTGCCGTTTCTGCAAAGATTGAAAAATGTGAAGCTTGATAAACAATTTTCTCAATTCCTGGATGTCTTTAAGAAGCTCCACATTAATATTCCATTTGCCGATGCGTTGGAACAAATGCCGAGTTATGCAAAATTTATGAAAGATATTCTCTCCCACAAGAGGAAAATAGAAGAGTGTGGTATTATTGTAGCAACCCTAACACTGTACCCTTATTTTCCCGTATTATTATTTTTTTTATACTTAAAACTTAAAACTTAACGTTCGAGTGGAAATAAAACTTTTAAAATCGGAATCATTAAAGTTTACGCTTTTAAACCATTTGACAAAACTTAAAACAAATATAAAACAATTCAAAACAATTGTTTAAAAACAATTTAAAACATTAGAAAAGCGTCGGCCAAGGAGGGAGGGACAAAAGGGACTTTTGTCCTTGAAAACCAAGGGATCGCCCATTTCTGGCGATCGATCGCCACTCAGAAAAGGGAGGGGCGATCATGATCGCCCCTTGCTGTGGTGAACGATTGCCTCGCGATCGTTCACCTGGCGATCGATCGCTAGAAATGGGCGATCGATCGCCCCTTGGTTTTCAGGGACAAAAGTCCCTTTTGTCCCTCCCTCCTTGGCCGACGCTTTTCCAATGTTTTAAATTGTTTTTAAACAATTGTTTTGAATTGTTTTATATTTGTTTTAAGTTTTGTCAAATGGTTTAAAAGCATAAACTTCAACAATTCCGATTTTAAAAGTTTTATTTCCACACGAACGTTAAGTTTAAAGTTTTAAATATAAAAAAAATAATAATACGGGAAAATAAGGATACAGTGTTAGGGTTGCTAAAGTTTATGGTATCAGAGCCCCTGGGTTTTAAAAACGGTTCTGTAGACTGCTCGACTGTACAGCCACTACGCGGACATCCTTCCTCAACTGTAAGTATGTTTATATGTTTTCTTTGATTTAGATTTCTTAGAATTATTTGTTTTTAACCTTTATAAGAATTATATAAATATGGTGCGTCGAGGAAACGACCGAGATGACCGAGACGATACGATAGACACTCTTAAGGATTTTATTGCCCAACAGTCCCAACATATGGAGCGTCAGGCCCAACAAATGGAGAGACAATCCCAGCAGCTTGGCACCCTGATAGACCGTGAGGGTGTTAGAGCTCGGGAGACAGCGACTTAGGGTAACCGAGGGATGGAAAGATTTCAGAGGCTCCAACCTCCGGTATTCAATGGACAGTCTACGGATCCCTCTTCAGCTGAGGAGTGGATTCGAACCATGGAAGACATGTTGGCCTATTCAAGCATTGAAGACGGAGAGAAGGTTGCATTGGTTAGCTACCATTTAGCGCTGAATGCCCGATTCTGGTGGGATTCTATCAAGGCAACCACCGATATGACGATTATGAATTGGAAGCGCTTCAAAATGATGTTTTATGATTAATACTTCAATCATACAGTACGAGAGGCGAAGATGGTTGAATTTATGCAGTTGCGGCAAGTTGGTTCGATTGCCGAGTACGTGAGGAGGTTTGAGGCACTGTCACGATTCACGCCACGTCAAGTCAGTGTCAATGAGGACAAGGTACGCCGATTTGTATAGGGACTTGGTCAAGAGATTCGGAAGAGCCTTACCATATCTGGAGTGCGTAATGTATCCTACGATGAGATAGTGGCCAGGGCACTGGAGATTGAGGCCGTTGATCAGAGTTCTGCTAGACCAAGGGAGCCAGCTAGAGGCTTCTTCTGAGAGATCCACCCTCAGATCAGAAATAAAGGCTGGCAACCGAGAGGACAGCCACAGCAACAACAACGAGGCGTTAAGAGGCCTTTAGAGGGAGGTAACGATCGAGGCAAAGGGAAGCAGGTACAGGGGGCTTCTCAAATGCCGTGGTGCCCCAAGTGCCAGAAAGAACACAGTGGCGAGTGCCGGGTGGGCACGAATAAATGTTTTAGATGTGGAGAAGTTGGCCACTACTTTAAAGACTGCCCAAAGCAGGGCCGTGAGCAGTTAGGCACAGACCAAAGGAGGATTATGCCGAGGATTTTTTCATTTATCGAGCCCGGTGATATTGATGATGAGGCTCAGCCTTCCGTGATAGCAGGTACTATTCTGATAGACACGGGGGCTACACACTCTTTTGTTTCCACTGCATGCGTGTCTAGACTGAAGCTTGTGCCTGAGTTAGCAGAATGCGAATACAGTGTGATGCTACCTTCAGGAGAGCGTATGCAGTTAGGTCAGGTTGTCTAGGGTAATATTGTCTTAGTTGGGAACAGTACCCTCTATGCTCGCCTGATTGTTATGGGCATAGAGATCTACGATCTGATCTTAGGGATGGACTGGCTATCACAGCACTACGCCACCATCGATTGTCAATCCGGGATTGTGACATTTCAACCCCCGGGTAAAGCCGAGTTTTCTTATCAAGCGATAAACAGATGGAGTGGATCTCTTATTTCCTATTCTATGAAGGTTAACGAGCAGTTTAAAGGTGAGTGCTCTATTTATTTGGCCACAGTAATTGATATTTAGTTGCTCAGCGAAGTAAAGCCAAGCGACATTCCTATAGTCAGAGAATTCTCTGAAATATTTATTGATGACCTTCCTGGATTACCGCCGGACAGAGAAATAGAATTTGTTATTGATGTATATCCTAGCTCCGCGCCAGTGTCTAAGAATCCGTACAAACTGGCGCCCGCTGAATTAAGAGAGTTGAAAACTCAGCTTGAGGAGTTACTGGATAAGGGTTTCATCCGATGTAGTTTTTCACCCTGGGGTGCGCCCGTTTTATTCATCAAGAAGAAAGACGGGACTCTCAGGATGTGCGTGGATTACATGGAGCTGAGTAAGCTCACAGTGAAGAATAAGTATCCACTGCCTCGGATAGACGATTTGTTTGATCAGCTGCAAGGTGCTCGAGTGTTTTCCAGGATTGACCTACGCTCGGGTTTTTATCAGTTGAAGGTTCGGAAGGAAGATGTTCAGAAAATGGTGTTCCGAATGAGGTATGAGCATTATGAGTTCCTAGTTATGTCTTTTGGACTTACTAATGCCCCTGCAGCGTTTATGGACCTGATGAACCGTGTATTTAAGGATTATCTGGACAAGTTCGTTGTGGTGTTCATCGACGATATCCTGATTTATTCTAAGACGAGGGAAGAGCATGAAGAGAAATTGAGGATTGTTCTCGAAATTTTACAACGACACCAGCTATATCCAAAGTTCTCCAAATGTGAGTTTTGGCTGGATCGGGTCAGTTTTCTTGGCTACATTATATCAGAAGAAGGGGTGTAAATCCGAGCAAGATTCAGGTGGTCAGAGATTTGCCACAGCCTAAAAACGTGCGTGAAGTACGTGGATTTCTCAGATTAGCTGGCTATTATCGGAAGTTCATAGAGGGATTTTCGAAGATTGCAGTTCCTCTTTCACGTTTGACTCGGAAGGACGAGAAGTTTGTATGGTCGGCTGCTTGTGATGACAGTTTTATTGAGTTGAAGCAGAAGTTGACCACAGCTCCAGTACTGACACTACCTGTTGAAGGTGACAAATTTAGTATTTATTGTGATGCGTCTCGAGTTGGACTCGGTTGTGTATTGATACAGGAAGGAAAGGTTATCGCGTATGCTTCTCGGTAGTTGAAGCCGTATGAGCAGAATTATCCTACGCATGATCTGGAGTTAGCAGCTGTGGTCTTCGCACTGAAGATTTGGAGACATTATTTATATGGGCAGCAGTGCGAGATATTTTCTGACCACAAGAGCTTGAAGTACTCATTTACTCAGAAGGAACTTTATATGCGACAAAGAAGGTGGCTGGAGTTCGTGAAAGACTATGAATTCGATATCAAGTACCACCCAGGAAAGGCGAACAAGGTCGCTGATGCTTTGAGCCGAATGCCTACTGCGAGTCAGCCTTCACTTGCGGCTATGTCGGTTACGTTGAGGTCTGAGATTGAGAGGTTCAATGTAGAGATTGTGGCGGAGTTGTCCAGTATGCTCATCAACATTTCTCTCAGGCCGACTATTTTAGATAAGATACGTGAAGCTCAACAGAATGATATGGAGCGTGAGGAGCTTCGATTGAGCATGACCTCAGGTGACGTGTCTGAATTTAACTTGTCAGATGACGGTATTCTGAAGTTCAGGCATAGGTGGTACGTGCCTAACGACGAGGAGTTAAAGAAAGAGATTTTGGCCGAAGCACATTCTTTAGCTTATTCTGTGCATCCAGAAGCATAAAAATGTACAGAGATTTAAAGCAACACTTCTGGTGGCCGAACATGAAGAGGGAAGTGGCGAAATATGTTGAAACCTGTTTAGTTTGTCAACAAGTTAAGGCGGAACACCAGAGGTCGCCAGGAACACTACAGCCACTGTCGATTCCGGAATGGAAATGGGAGCAGATCTCCATGGATTTTATTGTGGGACTCCCGAGGACGACGAAAGGACAGGACGGCATCTGGGTGATCGTGGACCGATTGACAAAGTTGGCTCACTTCTTAGCTGTGAAGATGACGTCTTCTATGGATTAGCTCACAGAGCTTTATGTGCAGGAGGTTGTTAGACTACATGGAGTGCCAGTTTCAATTGTCTCAGACAGAGATCCGAGATTTACATCGAAGTTCTGGAAGAGTCTGCACAAAGCTATGGGGACTCAGCTTAATTTCAGCACGGAATTTCATCCTCAGACTGATGGACAGACTGAGAGGACAAATCAGATTCTGGAGGATATGCTTAAAGCTTGTGTGCTGGAATTTCAGGGATCGTGGAGCAGGTATTTGCCACTGATCGAGTTCTCTTACAACAACAGATTCCAGGCTACCATTAGTATGGCTCCGTATGAAGCTTTGTATGGTCGAAAGTGTAGGTCTGCGTTATATTGGGACGAGGTTGGTGAAGCCAGTATTGTTGATCCTGAGATTCTACAGCAAACGGCAGAGAAGATTGCCGTTATTCGACAGCATATCGAGATAGCTCAGAGTCGACAGAAGAGCTATGCTGACACAAGACGGAGAGAACTAGAGTTTGAAGAAGGTGACGAGGTTTATCTGAAGGTTTCTCCGTTTAAAGGTGTTATGAGATTCGGAAGGAAGGGCAAGCTAAACCCTAGATATGTGGGGCCCTTTCCTATTTTGAAGAAGGTCGGGAAGATGGCGTATCGACTACATTTTTTGACTTCAATGGAAGGCATCCACGACATATTTCATGTGTCTATGCTTCGGAAGTGTTTGTGTGATCCATCACATATCGTAGAGGCAAGAGAGATTGAAGTACAGCCTACCTTGACATATGTGAAGAGGCCCGTACGTATTTTGGAGTCTTCGATCAAAGTATTGTACAACAAAGAGATTCCGCTAGTTAAAGTCCTATGGCGGAACCATGAGATTGAAGAAACTACTTGGGAGCGACAGCAGGATATGAGAGCTAAGTATCCTGAGTTGTTTGTATGATCAAATTTTGAGGACAAAATTTAAATAAGGTGGATGGATTGTAATACCCGACTGTACGGAATATTAATATTTTAATGTAAAAGGTATTTTTGTAAATATGTCAAATTAAGTCAGTTTCGTGAAAAGAAAGTGTCATTACGATCCTAATAATTAGTAAGGATTTTAAGAAAATTTCGGGAATTTTAGGAGTCGTAACGCTAATTTTACGAAAATTACGTTTATCATAATATAAAGGATACTTTGGTAAAAATAGTAAACGAGGTCCGAATTTCGAACGGACAGTTTTAATAGAACCCTTATAATAAGTTGAAGTTATTGGTGAATTAAGGAAATTTAGAGAAGCCGAATCGTCGGTTAATTAACGAAACAAAGAACGAAACAAATAGAAAACAATAGAAGGGCGTTATGGTAATTTTACAAGTCAAATTTAAATAAAAACCTTATTTCCCCTCTCTTCTTCTCCCTCATTTCGCGATCTCTCTCTGGCGAACCTCTCAGGCGATTTTCTCCATCGGCGTTCTCTCCCTTCCGACGACCGATTCTTCCTCCGTTCGTCCTCCGTTCTTCACGATTTCTTCCCCAAACTCGACCCTAGGTACGATTCTAAGGTTTTAGCAAAGTTTGTTTCAGTTTTTACGGAGTTTAAACGATTAGGGTTTGTTTAGGGTTTCGTTAAAAATGTGATTTAGAATTCGAAATTGATAGGTTTATCGTAGTTGTGAATATATTGAACGTATTGGACGTTATTGGACGAAGTTAATCGATTTAGGACGATTATTAGAGATTGACAAATTTTTGAGTTTTGGGGGGAAACTCGTTAATGACGGTTCGATATATCGAACATTAATTGGGTGTTAAAACGCTTCGAGTAGTTAAGTTAGAATTTTAGAAATTTCCTTAGTTAAGGTTTCGTTAAATTTGGACGTTTAATAGTTTAAACTCGTTTTACGACAAAATTGTGAAATTGCCTTAGGTGAACAACGCTCGTGGACGGAGCTTGGATTGCAACGGACACGAGGTAAGTTCTCGTGACCTACTCTGGCCGATTGGCCTACACCGTACGTCGAAATCGTCTCGAGGAGTTTTGGTGATGTGTTTGTTTAAATTGCTTTGGTTGGGTAGTTAAGTTTAGTTGTTTTATAGGTTATGCCTTTAATTGCTTTTATTGTCTTGATGGTACGTATGTTGTATGTTTAAATTATGCTATAAATTGTTCACGCATCACGTATTTTGAAAGAGCATGAAAATGAATTTCTGCACTATGTTTTAAAGAAAATGGCGATGTGGCCTGAAATGGGGCTATTGATCTATTGTGTGGATCGATTACGGGTCTGTCACAATACCACATCTAATATAAATTGATGTATGTTTATGGTCATGCGAGGTGGGGCTCAGGCATGGCTGTGCGTGTTGAAAACTTGTACCCCCCTCCTCTAGGTAGAAAGGGTTGTTGTCCAACCACAGGATGTGCCCTCTCCATTTAGGGGGTAGAGATCTCGGTGACAACCTATGTAAAGATAAGAAAATGTTGCATGACTTAGGAACTCATATGCACAGCATGCATTGCATTTACGTAGAACTTGCTGAGATTTTTATCTCATAGATTGTCTGTATGGTGTAGGTGATCTTGACTTAGGTGAGGACGAGATCCCTCCACCCGAGGAGTGATGCAGTTGACGGAGGATGGCCCGCGGGGTGTGCTGGCGCAGTCGATGCTTAACCCGACCCATGGGGGGTGTATGTATGTGTTTTGAGGGTTTTTGGGGATATTTTGGGTTAACGGTGGATTAGATAGGTTAGTTGTATAGCTAAATACATTTTAGGTTGTTTGGATCTGGATAATAGATTGATAGTTATAAAATGTTTTGTTAAAAATTGTCGTTTGATGAACTGCTAGATTATTGAATTTCGTAGGGTTTTGTTTAGTTTGTAAACCGAACCACGCAGTCCTTTTTATGAAATCGGGTTATTTTTTAAATATGTTTTGAGTCGTTTATTGGGTGAGCGACGAAATGTGAAAAGAGGTGAGGTTTGAGCTATTGTATGTTATACGTTTATGGTGTGATTTGTGTTAAAGTTTAAGGGAAAGATGTGTGAGAAGTGTGTGCAGGTGAAGGGGAAAGAAAGAAGAAAAAATAGGGGAGGAAGAACACTTGGCGAACAATCGCCAAGAGAGGCGATCGTGTGGCGATCGATTGCCCAAAGGTGGGCGATCGATCGCCTGGTGAACGATCGCGAGGTGATCGTTCACCACAGCGAGGGGTGACCATGATCGCCCCTCCCTTTTATGACTGGCGATCAATCGCCTGAAATGGGCGATCGATCGCCCCTATATTTTCAAGGGGAATTTCCCCTTTTGCCCTCCTTTCCTCAGCCGATTGTTTTTCTTTGTTTTTAAATGTTTTAATATATTGTTTTAAGTTTTATTTAAATTGTTTTTAAGTTTGTTAAATGGTTTAAAAGCATAAACAAAAACGATTTCAATTTTTAAAATATTATTTCCGCTTGAACGTTAGGTTTAAAGTTGCAGGTATAAAAAAAATACGGAAAAATAAGGGTACAGTGTTAGGGTCGCTACAATTATAGCTCTTTCAGAAGAGTGCAGTGCAATCATTCAGAAGAAGTTCCCTCAAAAATTAAAAGATCCGGGAAGTTTTATTGTACCTTGCGAGATTGGAAATTCTGTATCCACTAGGGCATTGTGCGATTTGGGGGTGAGCATTAATTTAATGTCATTATCTATATTCCAAAAACTCAATCTAGGCGAAGCAAAGCCGACAGGGGTTACATTATTGATGGCCGATTGCTCTCTTAAACACCCGAGGGGAATCATTGAAGCTGTGCTCGTAAAGGTAGATAAATTTATATTCCTTGTTGATTTTATTGTGCTTGATATGGAAGAAGACAGAAATGTGCCAATTATTTTGGGTAGACCATTCCTTGCTACGGGTCGTGCCCTTATTGAGTTGAGCTTGAGAATTCAGAATGAAGAAGTCACATTTAACGTATTCCGAGCTATGAAATATCTGGGAGAAGATAATGATGTTTTTCGTGTTGAAGTTATCGAGTCCGCAGCAGATGAAGTTGCACGTCAACCGGACGACCCTTTAGAAGCATGTATATTTGAGCAGAATTATTATCTAGAAAAGGACAAGGAAGTACGTGATTATGCTATGTGGATGGACTCTTATGAGCCGAACCTAATGAAATACTATGAAAATTTGAGAGAAGGCCCATCACTCATGTTACCATCCATTGAGCAACCACCGGTGTTAGAACTGAAGACACTGCCTGCCCATTTAAAATATGCATATTTACAGGCCCCATCTTCATTACCGGTAATCATTTCTGCTGATTTATCTATAGAAGAAGAAGAGAAATTACTCCGAGTTCTCCGAAAATTCAAATCGGCAATTGGGTGGAGTTTGGCAGATTTAAAGGGAATAAGCTCATCTTTTTGTATGCATAAGATTCTTATGGAGGAAGGTCACAAGCCATCAGTGGAACACCAACGACGTCTCAACCCCACCATGAAGAAGCAGTGCGCAAAGAAATCTTAAAGTGGTTGGATGCCGGGATGATATGTCCAATTTCTGACAGTTCCTAGGTTAGCGCCGTCCAAGTTGTACCAAAAAAGGGCGGGATGACAGTTGTGCAAAATGCAAATAATGAGCTCATTCCGACTCGCACTGTTACCGGTTGGCGCATATGTATGGATTATCGAAAATTAAACAAGGCTACAAGAAAAGATCACTTCCCGCTTCCATTTATTGATCAAATGCTTGACAGGCTCGCAGGACATGAATTTTATTGTTTTCTTGATGGTTACTCTGGATACAATCAAATAGCTATCGCTCCCGAAGACCAAGAGAAGACCACATTCACCTGCCCATACGGCACCTTTGCATTTCGACGGATGCCCTTTGGTCTTTGTAATGCTCCGACCACCTTTCAACGATACATGATAGCAATATTTTTTGACATGGTCGAACGCATTATTGAGGTATTCATGGATGATTTTTCTGTTTTTGGGTCTTCTTTTGATCATTGTCTGGAGAATCTGAATATAGTGCTTCAACGTTGTGCGGAGACAAATTTGGTGTTAAATTGAAAAAAATGTCATTTCATGGTAATTGAAGGTATTGTATTAGGCCATCGGATATCATCCAAAGGGATAGAAGTGGATCGTGCCAAGATTGATACAATTGAGAAGCTACCACCACCTATTTCAGTTAAGGGAGTGAGGAGTTTTTTGGGACATGCCGGATTTTATCGCAGATTCATCAAAGACTTTAGCAAGAGAACCAAGCCATTATGTAATTTGCTGGAAAAAGGTGTAGAGTTCCATTTTGATGACGCGTGTTTAGTTGCATTCAATTTATTGAAAGAGAAGCTCGCTCACTTCTGCCCCCATTGTTGTAGCACCAGATTGGGATCTTCCATTTGAAATCATGAGCGATACAAGCGACTTCGCCATTGGAGCAGTTTTGGGACAACGCAAAGATAAACTGTTTCACACTATTTATTACGCCAGTAGAGTCCTCAATGACGCCCAGTTGAATTATGCCACAACTGAAAAGGAATTATTTGCAGTGGTCTTCGCCTTTGACAAATTTTGGTCATACCTTATTGGCAATAAAGTAATAGTCTTCACCGATCATTTAGCAATTAAATACCTTATGGTTAAAAAAGATGCAAAACCACGCCTTATTCGTTGGGTTTTACTACTCCAAGAGTTCGATCTGCAAATTAGAGATAAAAAGGGTACAAAAAATCTAGTGGCAGATCACTTGTCAAGACTCGAACCTCAAGAACACATGAAAGATGGTGGAGTATCTATTGTTGATACCTTTCCAGATGAACAACTTTTTAGTGTCGATAATATACCATGGTACGCTGATATTGTCAATTTCATTGCTAGTGATGTTCTGCCTATCGAGCCTTCAACTTATAAGAGGAAGAAATTTTTTGCTGATGTTAAAAGATATTATTGGGATGATCCCTTTCTTTACAAGCATTGTGCGGATCAGGTTATACGGCGGTGTATTCCGGAAGACGAAGTGGAAGATATATTAAAGCATTGTCATTCACTAGAGTGTGGGGGCCATTTTGGTGGCAAGAGAACAGCAGCAAAGGTATTACAATGTGGTTTCTTTTGGCATACCCTTTTCAAAGATGCTCATTTATTTGCTATGTCCTGTGACCGCTGCCAACGTACTGGCAATATTTCACGTCGAGATGAGATGCCATTGACCAATATTCTAGAGGTTGAATTATTTGATGTTTGGGGAATCGATTTCATGGGTCCGTTTCTTACTTCTTTCAATCATAAATATATTCTCCTGGCAGTCGATTATGTATCAAAATGGGTGGAGGCATCTGCTACCCCAACTAATGACGGTAAAGTGGTACTCAATTTTCTTCGCAAAAATATTTTTACACGATTCGATACTCCTCGGGCTATTATCAGTGATGAAGGTACGCATTTTTGTAATAAGCAATTCGAAACTTTATTGTTGAAATATGGTGTCAAGCATCGAAAGGCTCTCGGTTATCATCCGCAATCTAATGGCCAAACTGAGGTTTCGAATAGAGAGATCAAACAAATTCTGGAAAAAACGGTAAGTTCATCTCGTAAGGATTGGTCCCGAAAGCTAGATAATTCTCTTTGGGCATATAGAATAGGTTTCAAAACACCATTAGGTATGTCCCCATATCGTTTGGTGTTTGGCAAAGCATGTCATCTTCCAGTAGAATTAGAGCATCAAACTTTATGGGCTATTAAAAATATAAACATGGAGTTACAAGCCGCTAGTGAAGCAAGAATATTACAGTTAAACGAGCTTGATGAATTTCGACGAGTAGCTTATGAGAATTCGAGAATTTATAAAGAAAAGACAAAGGTGTGGCATGATAAACATATTATACTGAAAAAATTTTCACCAGGCCAGCAAGTACTATTATTTAATTCTCGACTTCGGTTATTTCCCAGAAAACTCAAATCACGATGGTCAGGTCCATTCACGGTTATTAAAGTGTTCCCTCATGGTGCTGTTGAAATTCAAGGTGAAGATCAATCTACTTTCAAAGTTAACGGTCAAAGATTAAAACCTTATTGGGGCGGTGTATTCGACAGTGCAAAATCCGTTCTCCTTCTCAATTAATTATGACGCAGCACATCGTCAAGCTGATGACGTTAAAACACGCACTCGGTGGGAGGTAACCCATTAGTCATTTATTTTTATTTTTCTGTTTTATTTTTATTTTTATTTTCATTTTTTTATTTCATTTGTTGTATTTTCATTATCCGTTCTAATTTCGTTATTTCATTTTCATATCAGTAGTTTTTATTTTTAGTTAAGTATTTGGTTAAAAAAAAAAAAATTCGGGCGATTCTCTGAAACAGAGAAGTCGCCGATCGATCGGCTTCTTTGGCGATCGATCGGCGCAACGTAACTCTTTTGTTTCAAAAACAGAAGAGGTGCCGATCGATCGCCTCAATGTGTCGATCGATCAGCGCCTCTAATTTTCATTTAATTACCTGGCGATCACTCGCGACCCTCACTTTACGTTCTCGCTGATTGAACCCTAATTCCTCTTTCTCCCTTCTCTAAACTGCGATCGTTCGATGTTCACATACACTATTTTCTACCTCCGTCTCCCGCGACTCACCCAGACCTCTCTCACAACGACAGGTACACATCTCTTGCTGATATTTTCCTCGATCTCGCACTTGAACATTTTGGAAGTCTCACACGTTATCTTCAATATTCTGGTCTGGTATTACTGTGAAAATCTTGGGCATATGCAACCCGTTTTCTTGCTTTGATCGTTAAATTACCAGTGATATTGTCTGTATTTACTTTTGAGGATGATTAGAGCTATAGCTTCGTATGCTCCCACAGTTTGCTATGCATGCCCACCATATGTTTGCTGAAATGCCTGAGTCAAGTAGAATTTTCAATTTTTCATATTGTTTCCTCTAGCCTTCCTACTTGATTATCTAACGTGCTAAACTGTCATACTTGTGTATGCTGGGTTGGATTTGTGTGTTTCATCTGTGCAGTGACAGGTTATCTACTTCGTGTGATATTCCAACATGCCGCCCAAACGTTCAAGAGCCACGACTTGTTCGATATCTTTCAACCCAATCCAGCACTCCTTCATCTTCCCGCCGCGGCTAATTATTTTAAACAATTCATGACCAAGGATAAGGCCATTATTTGTAAAGTGCAATTCCAACCTACCGAGGTTGACGACCACATTTTGACCACGCTCCGAAGATGAAGATGGGAGACACTTGCCGTTTTAGGAGGTGATGCGAACGTAATGCCATTCGCGAATTTTATGCTAATCTCAAGACAGCCAACTTAGGGGCCCATAAAAGTATGGAGAAAGTTCATCAATTTTTCAGTCGAGGCTATCAACACTAATCTTGGCCTCGATAATGATGCCTCCGATGACTTTCAAACGATGATGGATGTCGGGCCTGATTATGAGCTGATTCTACGTGAGATGGGTCACAGGGGCGCCACTTGGATTTATTCTACACAAGACTGTGCTAAACCACTATATATTATATCAAGCTGCCTCAATCGCTACGCACAAGCATGGTGCAAATTTATTCGGGGCACCTTGATGCCAACTTCTTAGAAATCGGAATTGACTAAAGAACGGGTAGTGGTACTTTATTGCATTCTCACAGGGCGATCTATCAATGTCGGGCAGTTGATCCACCGAAATATTATCTCATGCAATAAAGAATCGGGCACGGGTGGACATATACACCCTGTTCTGATCACACATCTATGCGCAGCAGCCAATGTCCCCAGAGCTCAAACAATGAACCCTGGATCTAGCAGGTGGTGTACAGCACACCGAATATTGAACGCATCGCTAGTTGGTCGTATAGGACAGCCCAACAGAATGGCTTAGGGTTCTATGAACATGATGTCAATGCGGTTATCCCTCCTCAACTGATGTCTTTGCCTCGAGTACGGCGTAATTCTAATTCTCAATTCTTCCCATATGTAAATCCTGCTTTGGCTCACGAACGACACACTCACCGAGAGGCTCGCACGAAACAGCGTTATGAAAGCCAGTCAGCTGCACCACCCACTCATGGCGCTTCCTCGTCATCCATGCCCCCTCCCTCTTATACCATAGATGATGTGGGACGCATGGTTGCACAGCTAGCTATCCAACAAGAACAGCTCAACACTCGGTAAGCTCGGATGGAACAACGATGGATGGACCATTCACAATTTATGGCCCAATATATTGAAGCTTTCAACGCCCATCATGGTTACTCATCTCAATCTGATCCTCCTTTTCCTACGTATCCCAAGCATCTTTTGCGGCACTTTGATTATCCACGTGACGATGCGGATGACGACATGTCGGGCCCCTCATGAGGTACGTTACTCCCTTTCATATTTTTCTTATATGCTTTGTTTACATTAAGGACAATGTTAATCTTAAGTTTGGGGGTGATTTTAGCTTGATTCATGTCTCTGCTCTGTGGCTCTAAGATATACTATATGGTTATGCATTTTGAAATCTTGGTTGAGGTGTCAATGATGATTTAAATGAAATGAATTCATGCTTTAAACTCCTTGAGATATACTGAGTAGAAGAGTGATTTGTTTTAGTCTGCATTGATTAGAGATTACATAGTTATCTTTACAAATCTGAGCACGTTTTATTCTTGTTTGATCCTATTTGCTGGTGATATATTTGTGTAGTCTACTGAGAGTGAAACCCAAACACTGTAAGAGAGTGAACGAGAATAAACACGGTAAGGGAGTGAAAATCCAGTCAAATGCATTGATACGAGGACATTGTGAGGAAAATCATTCTTAGTTTTGCCTGATATTCACGAATGCAATTTGAAGTTTTCACAAATAAGAGAATGACTTAAGCCATCATTGAACTGTTTGAGCCTTCTTAGCTTACCATTCTGTGTCATCTAATGACACTCATAGTCACCTATTTGAGCCTATTATTTACCGTTCAATTGTACCTATGTCAGCCTAGCCACATACAGATTTTCCTACATTTTCTAAAAGAGCACGGGATTTATTGATATATTTGAAGGAGAGTAGGAGAATGTAGTGGTAAGGATGAATAAAAACTCATTTGTCATCTGTTGATTTATTTTTTTCGTTATGTTGTTATTGTTATTCTGAGTTGTAAAAAAAAAATAAAAAAAAATAAAAAAAAAAGGAAAAACAAAAACAAAAGAGTTCGAAAGTTTAGTTTTATTTTCAAGTTTGTTGTATTTTACTCTGTAATTATGACAAAGGAGTTTATCTGAATGATATTGAATGCACTAAGTTTGGGGGTGAGAAATCAAAAGGAAGATTAAGCAGGTTCAATGAGTGAGCATAGACTGAGAAGAAAATATTGAGTGGGAGAAATAAGGGAGGATGAGGTTGCTCTGATTATACGTTTGTATCCCTAAAATTCCTACTTTTTTAACCTCGCCCTACATTATAAGCTTTTAAAGACCTATCGATTTTTATTTTGGTTAATGGATAATTGCTATTAGTTGGATAGTGGGCAAAACTAGTGAATGATTAGAGTGGATAGAGTAACTCCCAAATGAAATGAGAATGCATCCCTTACCTATAGCTACATTAGTTGAACCAACAACTAGGAGAAGATAAGAATGAACGCACACACACACGAAGATTTCTATATAAGCTATTGTCAATGCGCTACTATGAGTTATTTCTTTTGCAAAGTGTTAAACTCGGTGTTTTTAGTATGAATTTTTCAAGCTGAGACGATTTACAAAAAAAACCTTGATTCAGATTGTTTGACCATTATATTACGTTGAGCATTTTATATTTGATTGAGATTATCTCTTTGTTTTAACTGAGCTGCATTTTTGTTCGCTTGAGGACAAGCTTTCATTCAAGTTTGGGGGTGTGATAAGTGTGTATTTTACACACTTATTTATACTTTTTACACTTGATTTGATAAGTTTTTTCCAAGTGTTTGAAAGAATTTGATGTATTTTGTGCAAGTATGTAGAAAATTGAATTAAAATAGGAAGAGGACAGAAAAAAGTTCACGAAGAAAGAAAAAGAAGAAACAAAGCGGAATTGAAGAAAAGAAGAAGAAGAAAAAGATAGCAGAAAAGGAGGCGATCGATCGACCCTCGTTAGGCGTTCGATCGCCTGTGAAGAATACGGAAATTAGAGAAGAGAAAACAGAGAAGGTGCCGATCGATCGCTCAAGGAAAGCGATTAATCGGCGGAAGAGAAGAATTGTTAAGAATATGATGCACGAAACAGAAGAGGTGCCGATCGATCGGCACAATCTGCGATTTTAAAGAAAAAATTGAATCTCAACCGTTGAAGAGAAGAAATAAACCTAAGGAGAGAAAGAGCAGATTTCATTCGGCGATTTCCACAGAGCAGAAAGCATTCGACGATTTTTGGCAAGCAGAAGGCGATTTTGGAGATTGAGAGATTAGCAATTTTCGGAGGGAGGCAGCACATCAAGCATAGTTTTTTCTATTTTCCTTCACTTTTTCTCTATGAACATCATGAATATCTTTATTATTATTGTTTATTTTTCTTTTAGCATGAACTAACTTTTTATTTTAGGGCTACGATGTAGCCAGACGATATTTATTTTCCCTTCTTCGTTTAATTATATTTTATGAATATTTCTTCCAATATTGTTGATGCATTTAATTTCTGTTCTTAAATCATGTAAATTTATGGCCAATCTTTACTTGATTTTTGGGGTGTTTTGAGACTAAGAGGTGATAAACACCCAAGCACTGAAATTAATGTTATAAATATGCGTAGGCTAGAGATAGTTACGGTATTGATGTGATCATTGGATTTCTTGATTTATTTGTATTTGATTAATGTAGGATTTGATACTGAAAAGTGATAACCCATTAATCAGATAACCTATGCAATGCTCGAGAGAGATTGTATTAGAATTTAGTGAAATCAATCATCAACATAGGGAGAATATTTATGAATTTAATTACGAAGGATTGAAACAACTGTTGTCTTGGTGAAATCGTAATACCTAGGCTTTTATCAATTTGATTTAATCCCATTTTATTTGCTTTGATATTTTACATTAGTTTATTTTAGTTGTTTACTTTAATTTCAATTCTTGAAACCATAAAACGTGTGTTCAATTTTAGAATTAAGACTAATAAATTCGATTATTAATTAATAAGTCATTGTGGGTTCGACACTCTATTTTATCACTGTATTACTTGTTGCGACTCGTATACTTGCGAAATATTTTTCTCAACACACGTCGATCGTCAATAATGCAAAAGTTGACATGCAAATTTTAATGAATTATAAAAGTAATGATTTTTACCATGCTCACAAATTAAATTTGTATCAAAATCACACCTAAACAAGCCTTTTTTATTACTTCATTTCTCTCTTTCTCACTCAAATGGACTTGTAATGGAAGTATAACCTAAAAGTGAATATGAGTTTGAATAGGATACTTCATCTAAATGGTACACGAAGAAGAAGAGTTTTCAAAATCAAATGACACGAGCGGAAAAGGTATGGGATGTATCCTTCAACTCAAAGCATTACCCACTTCCCTCTGTCTTGTCTTTTAAGCAAATACTCACCTAAACTCCCCATCTCTCTCTCCTCGGTTTGTTTATCAAGGAACACTTGAAGGTCCAGTAGCTCTGGGCAAGAACAATGTCTTCGTTGCTACAAACTTCATGCGGATATCTGCTGCAGGAATTGCAGGCAAGTTCTTTTTCTTTGTTTAATTCATGCACAAAACTTGAGAATCTTATGTTTTTATATGGGGACAGATGATATGGAATGAAGTTGGAGAGGATGAGTTCGAAAGAGAGAAGGTCCTTCTGGATTTAGAACACGAATGTTTAGATGTTTACCGGAGAAAAGTTGACGGTGCCAACATTTCCAGATCTCGCCTGCATCAGCAACTGGCGGAAGCCGAGGCTGAATTTACCCACCTTCTGTTGTCCCTCGGCGAGCCATCTCTTCCCGGAAGGGTACGTGCAATTCTATTTCAGTTTCATAGTTTCTGACGATGTTGAGGCAAAGCATTTGATCCAAACAAATTCCGTGAGCAGCCAGAAAAATGGTAGGAAGCTTAAAAGAGCAGCTAGAGTCCATAACTCCGGCGTTGAGGGAAATGCGGCTGAGAAAAGAAGAGAGGTCGAACCAGTTCCGAGCAGTGCAAGGCCAGATTCAGAAAATATCATCTGAGATCGCCGGTGACTTGCAGTTCGATGACTCTTCATCAAGCGTTGTTGTATTGAACGAGAGTGATCTTTCACTGAAGAAACTGGAGGAGTACCAGGTTGAGTTACAAAGACTCCATAACGAAAAGGTAAACAAAGACACGATTGAATATTACTAGGCTTCTGGGAAGTAAGAGATTTTGTTTTTCCCTGCAACGTTACAGATCGATCGGATTAATAAAGTCGACTACTACATCGACACAGTCCTAAGACTCTCTGCAACACTGGGAATGGACTCTTCCTCCATTATCAAAAAGGTTCATCCCAGCTTGAACGATGGAACATCTAAGAACATTAGCAATTGCATTTTAGCCAAACTTAACAACACGGTGGAGTCTCTCGAGGAAGAAAAGAAACAGCGCCTTGAAAAGGTGACTGAATCACCTCCACTTCTGCTAAAGTTCATCAAGCAATCATGTTTGAATGTTATCTTAGAGAATCAACTAAATGTAGTATTTTCTCATTCTTTGGCAGTTTCATCAGCTTGGTAGATCACTTGCCAACTTGTGGGATCTTATGGACACCTCGAACAAAGATCGTCTGTCATTTTCTCATGTCATTTGTTTGTTGCCTCTCTCCTCGTCGCAAGTTTCAGATCCGGGATTACTTGCTGCAAAAATAATCCAGCAGGTTAGTATAAAGTGTTGAAAATAATTTAGATTACCTTAAATGTTGGCTAATACAATGTTCGAAAATGCTTCAAGGCCGAGGCTGAAGTCCGAAGATTGGATCAGTTGAAGGCAAGCAGGATGAAAGAGTTGTTCTTTAAGAAACAAAATGAACTGGAAGCAATTTGTAATAAATCACACATAGAGATTCCTTCCCAAACAAAGATGCAAAGTATCATTCACCTCATAAACTCGGGTACGACTGAATTATATGCATGTTTGTTTTATCAACTATACATAAAGCTACGGACTTGGATGTCGTACAACAGGCGAGATCGACCATGCCAATCTTCTCTTGAGCATGGATGAACGCATATCAAGAGCAACCGAAGAAGCGTGTAGTAGGAAGTCTATAATGGAAAAGGTGGAGAAGTGGATGCTAGCCCGAGACGAGGAACGATGGTTGGAAGAATACAACATGGTTAAGTTCTTATCTGTAAGTAAATTCTATTATCTCCGCTCTTAATCATTCTAGAGCTGTTTAAATATGATTTCAGGATCAAAATCGATACTCAGTCAGCAGAGGTGCTCATAAGAATCTCAGACGTGCAGAACGAGCTCGACTAACCGTAAACAAAATACCAGGTGACTGTAGTGGCTCAACTACGAATTAACTCAGGAGTTGATTCTTTGAATGAGATTAAGACAGTAACACGACCAAACTACTGTCTTTTTACTGCAGCCTTGGTCGATTTACTCGTGGTAAAAACCAAGAGTTGGGAGAAAGAAAGAAATAAAGTGTTCTTATACGATGAGGTTAGCTATTTTATCGGCCTTATAACTCGATACATTTACTAGAAAACAACTAACTCTAAGTCCATTCTAGGTTCCGTTGTTGAAAATGTTGGCAGACTATAACGAAGGAAGACAAGAAAAGGATGAGGAGAAGCGAAGACTGAGGGTTAGTGTGATAAGTTTTAACATGTGTGCTTGGGGCTAGAGTCGATATCTTTTTAATGTTGCAGGACAAGAAGAAGGTGCAAGGGCAAGTGGTAATGGAGGCAGAAAACTACTCGGGATCAGGGGCAAGCGCCAGCAACAGACGGCTTCCCAATGCGATCGCAGATGGAAGTTTAAGAAGGTCGTTTGTGGGCACCCACCCGTTGGGATGTAACGTCCTCAAGTCACCTGCTCCGGCGGCCACGTCCTTTAGCAAGGATGAAAAGATGAATCGCACCTTTGGTTCCCATCTAAGAGACGAAACAGCATCAGTGGTGTCGACGTTTTCTGGTCCTCTATCTCCTTGAATATGCTTATGACTGTATTAAAAAAAAAAAAACATTTCCATGTATTTAAACTTGTTTATTGTAACAAATGGTTTTTTAGTGTTACATATTACAAACGAACTGTCCAAGCCGAGACAGAAGTAGTCTGATTCACCGCTAGCCTAACGAGTTAAACGAGTCGAGTCTAACGAACCGAGCCTAATAAGCCAACCTGAAAAAACTTCAACCCGAGCCGGCTCGCGAGTCACGAGTTAAACGAGCCGAGCCGAGCCGGATCAACTAGCTTAACGAGCCAAGTGTATGTAAATATTTTCAACTCATATATATATAATATAAGTTTTTTTTAAATTTCATTTAAAATTATAATAAGTATCAATAATTATATATCAAGGATATTTACTCATTTAATTTAAAAATTAGTTATGTTAAACCTTACTGTAACGAGCTGAGCGAACGGGCTAGCGAGCCAGTCCATCCGTTAAACATCTCTACCCGACAACACCACTAATGAATTATTGGTAGGAAGCTCAAAGTAGTTCACCACTTTGATTTTTTACCTAATTTATAAATATATTATTTTTATTGTTGTTATTATTATTGAGGGCGAAATCGAAAAAATAGATCAAACTATTGATTAGGTTCAAAAAATGGATCAAACTAATTTTTCGTCTAAAAAATGGCTCAAAGTATGGAATATGGACAAAAAATGGCTTTGTGGCAAACCGTTATACCCCCGCGGGGAGTTTTCTAAAGAAGAACGGTTTGCCGCGTGCGGAGAAAGGCAAATCGTTCTCACGAGGGGGCATTTCTGAGGGTGAAGATCCCCTGCGTGCACGTGCCCCTCACGTGCACGGAGGATCTTCACCCTCAAAAATGCCCCATCGGTGAGAACGGTTTGCCGTGTTCCTCACACGGCAAACCATTTTATGAATGTTGTTAACACGGTTTACCACATACGGAGAACGGCAAACCATTCTCACGGACGTGGGGGATGTTCATCCTCACACAGCAAACTGTTATGCGTTAGTATAATGTCGTCTGACCCTCATTTTGCCAATTTTCATCTGAAATCTGACTTTTCTCTCGGCCAAATATCCAGATCTCACCGTTGTGCTGCTGAAATCACCAGATCCGACCCTCATTCGCCGAAATCTTCCAAAATCGGCTGTTTTCTTTGAGAAAATCTCAAAACAGAGCCAACCCGAGCCAAATAGAAAAATTCGCCAAATTTTGGTTTTTTTCGTGCTGAAAATTCTCAAGTCTGTGCTGGGATTTCGCTAAAAATCCCAAAAAAAACCCAAAAATTTGAAAAATCCAAAAACATCCAAAAATCTTGAAAATGCCCCCTAGAACGTTTACAAGTCGAAAAGTTTCTCGACATAATTTATAAGGTGGCCAATCAAACCGGGCGCCAGATGAAGAGCCGCAACCACCTCCCAGTTATTTTTTGATGGAGTTTCGATCCCAAGCGGCTAAGAAGCAGTACTAGCAGGATACGAGAATCCGCTCAATCTTTTACAGGAAGACTGTCATCTTTAGCTGTTAAGAGTGTTTGGGGATCCAATAGATGTTTGACAACATCTCCCTGCAGGTGGTGTACAATATGCGGGGCGAGAGCTGCTGTTGACTTATAGATTGTTTAAGTCATAATTTGTTTTTGATTATGTATTTGTATAATTAGTGTACAATTTGATTATGTGTATTTAAAGAGAATAATGAATATGAGTTTATTTGGAAATACCCTTGAAAAGGGTATTTTAGTTGTCTAATAAATCGGTTTGAGTATACAGAATTAAATAGCAAAACAGGCTTGCATATACCGATCGCTACACGACAAAGAAATGATGCATCTGCCGATAGCGTTTTTGAAGACATCTGCCGATGTCATGTCAAGGTGCATTTGCCGATAGCTGTTGAAGCTACTTCTGCCGATGCCGGTTCATGACATGTTGAGGTGAATATGCCGATAACATTTACAAGTCTCATCTGCCCGTGAAGCTCTAAGCGAGCATCTACCGATGACATGGTCAGTGCTTATATGTTTCATCTGTCGAAGCGTTTTTGAAGATATCTGCCGATGACGTGTCAAGATGGATCTGCCGATAGCATTTGACGCTACTCTTACCGATGATATTTAAGGACACATCTGCCGATGATGTTTTTAAGCAGCTCCTGCCGATTGACTGTTGGTATTTTTCTTCAAGATTCGTTTAGGTCGCGCAGCCGAAAACGATTAATTCAATAAAAAAAAATCGCAGACCCTAACGAACCGTACGATCGTGCATTTTGATTAAACCACAACGATTATGCTAACATGGTTTGATTTCGAATTTCTCTTGAAGATGCCGATTCGATCACGGAGACGCTGAAATAATCGAACGCCCTCTATTCGTATCCACACGTGAGCGGGAATCCAACGCCTTGGATTCTTGTCTGCTAGGACCCGCAAATTCTAGAGAATAATCTAGAATTTGCCTCTATCAACCGACGATCAAAAATCTTGTGTAGAATGATGATCGTCTCTTATTTTAAGGTTGCGAAATTAAAACCCTTTTAATTCCCTTCATATGGGCTTCATAAGTCCATAACGATTTTAACACAAAACCCGCTCAGTTGTGCGACCCAATAGGCTCATTTAATATGACAGTGGGCCTAAAACACTTTTAGGGTCCACAAGTTATAATTGGTCTCTAGCAAGACATTATAACTACCCATATTAAAATAAGATGTGATCTACAAAATATCATCAATATGATTATCCTAAAGCACTAGCATCAACAATCTCCCACTTACTTTATGCATAATCAATCAAGTATCTAATACCCATGCCTATTCATAATTATTGTTAAAATCCCTTTGTCAGACGATATCTGTGATTGAACATAAGGCATGGATAAAGCCACCTTATCAGATTCAATCATTTTTCTCGTTCAATAAATAAACTGACGTAATAAATGACATTAATACACTTATTAATTCATTTATAGCACGGCCATGCATTTCTCAGTCATATTTACACGAGGGGCCCAGAGATATCTCTCTTATAATAAGAGGGACAAATTCCATCTTAGTTATTCATAATCCACCACATAATTCAAAACATGTCCGAGCATAACCTTTATAATCATCCGGTTAAAGATGACGTTTGATTATGTCAAAACAAATTAATCCATATGCAGGATTCTATAATAACCTCAGGTCTAAGGATTGCAACAATCAATCATTTTGAAATTACTTATGACTCATATCCATGTAGTAATTTCTCGTGGGTCAGTCCAGTCTCTTATACTCTTATAATAACTTATAATTATGATTTATGTCTCCACATAAATAATCATCTCATGATTATCAATCATAATTTATACTAGTCTTAATTTATTATTGTTCCCACAATAATAATTGACTAGGGACCTTTTAAAATATATCAAATATATATTCTTGGATCTTATTAAACAATAAACATGCAATTGAATAATAATAATGAAATGTTTTCATTAAACAATGAAAAAACAAATAACATATAATATCATCCATTATGATTATTCTAAAATACTAGCACCAATAATAATCTTCCACTAGCTTTATGCATAATCTATCAAGTATCTAATACCCATGGCTTTAACATGACCATCATGCTTTGACTTAGGGAGGGGTTTAGTCAAAGGATCAGCCATATTATCATCTGTAGACACTCTGCATATTTTCACATCTCCTCTTTCAATAATCTCTCGAATGAGGTGAAATCGCCTGAGTATGTGTTTGGATCGCTGATGTGATCTGGGTTCCTTTGCTTGTGCAATGGCCCCATTGTTGTCACAATACAAAGCAATGGGGTTCACAATGCTAGGAACAACACCAAGTTCATTGATGAACTTTCTCAACCAAACAGCCTCCTTAGCTGCGTTAGAAGCAGCTATATACTCTGCCTCTGTTGTAGAATCAGCAACAGTTTCCTGTTTGGAACTTTTCCAGCTTATGGCACCTCCATTTAAACAAAAGACATAACCTGACTGCGATCGAAAATCATCTTTGTCGGACTGGAAACTAGCATCTGTATAACCACTTATAACTAGATCGTCATCAAGTCTTCCATATACCAAGAATGCATCCTTAGTCCTTCTCAAGTACTTAAGAATATTCTTGACTGCTATCCAGTGTTCCTCACCTGGATCCGACTGGTATTTACTCGTTAAACTCAATGCACATGATACATCAGGTCGAGTGCACAACATGGCATACATAATGAACCCCATCGCAGAAGCATATGGAATCCTTTGCATCCGGTCTCGCTCATCTTGTGTTTTGGGACACTGAGTCTTGCAGAGACTTATGCCATGTGCCATTGGCAAGAATCCTCTCTTGGAGTCTTGCATACTAAACCTCTTTAGTACCTTATCAATGTAAGCACTCTAACTTAGGCCTATGAGCTTCTTAGATCTATCTCTATAGATCTTGATGCCTAGAATATAAGCAGTCTCGCCTAAATCTTTCATTGAGAAACATTTCCCTAACCAAGACTTGACACTCTGCAAGGTAGGTATGTCATTCCCAATGAGTAATATATCATCAACATAGAGAACAAGGAAAACAACTGCACTCCCACTGGCCTTCTTGTAGACACATGGCTCATCTTCATTTTTAATGAAACCAAACTCTTTGACTGTTTCATCAAAACGAAGATTCCAACTCCGTGAAGCCTGCTTCAATCCATAAATGGATCTCTGAAGCTTGCACACTTTATCAGTATTCTTAGGATCGACAAAACCCTCGGGTTGTGTCATGTACACATCCTCGAGCAAGTTTCCGTTAAGAAACGCTGTTTTGACATCCATTTGCCAAATCTCATAATCATAGTATGCAGCAATGGCAATAAGAATTTTGATTGACTTGAGCATCGCCACTGGTGAAAAGGTCTCATCATAGTCCACACCATGAATTTGTCGAAAACCTTTTGCAACCAATCGTGCTTTATAAGTGTGTAGGTTGCCATCCATGTCGATTTTCTTTTTGAAAACCCATTTGCATCCGATGATTTTTAAACCTTCAGAAGCTTCAATCAAGGACCATACTTGATTGTCACTCATGGATTGCATCTCGGACTTCATGGCATCAAGCCATTTTTCAGAATCTGGACTTGTCACAGCCTCTTGATAAGATGTAGGCTCATTCTCATCAAGGAGCATGACATCATCATCACTAGTTACGAGAAATCCATATCTCTCAGGCTCATGACGTATCCTTCCAGACTTCCGAAATTCTTGTGTCTCTGGCATAGTTTTGACAATTTCTTGTGAGATTGGTTGAGGTTCTTCAACATTCTCACTCGGTTCAATGTCTATTTGTGGTTCTCGAATTTCTTCGAGCTGAACTTTGCTCCCACGAGCATTCTTTGGAAGGAACTCTACGGAACGAGAGAAAACACGCGCAAAACTGGGGCTCGTTCCAAGAAGGTGCCACCGAGCCACACACACTTTGTTCTCGAATGCGAATAATGGTGTTAACCAAATATCTTGGGGTAACTATCTTTTGGTCTCCACCGGGTCGCGGTTCGGTTTAATTGAGGGCAAGCTTTGACATTAGGGTCAACCTCGCCACCTCGATAGCACCTACAGGTACCCATCCAGCAATCCCATAAGCTAATTCTGACATTAGGGCACAAGAGCTTTTGTGTACTCCTTGCACCTGCTTTCCTTTGCCCGGTCATTGTTTCCCTTCTTACGCCCTTTTAACAGCTCTTGTTGTTGTTGTCTCGGTGGTGCCAATCATAATCACGGGGTTGGGGGTTAGGCTGATCTCTGATAAGAACCTTTTACAGCTGGATCCCTCGATCTAAACCAAGTCTGTTCGACAGCCTCCAATCCAGAGCTCTAGCTATAATTCTGGTATGGTACATACATAATTACCGATAATATAACAGTCTTCGATTTCGGATTCAGCCCATCCATGAACTGTTGCACTTTGTCTGCCATTAGCGCTGACTAGACGCGGGTGAAACGAGATAGGGCTTACAAACTTGGTTATACTCCGTACTTAAACCTGTCTGCTCAGCTGCATAAAAAAAAACCTTCAATTTCTCATAGCCACCCTCACCGTACGCCAATGAAAGGTGAAAGCTAGGCAACCTTATTCCCCAGTCTCTATCTCGCGTACCCT
>CM039507.1:31005751-31016320 GCA_022432975.1 Begonia masoniana | reverse complement strand
GAAAAAATCGTGTGAAGGAATTGAAGAAAGAAAGGATGACCTTTGGCGGACCAAAGCGCTCTCTTATGTTTGACGCGATCGGAAAATAAATAATAATAAACGATTTTACGGCGGACAAGAAAAAATCAACACCGTAGGGATAGGTTTTCGTCCTCACATCCTAGAACCCGAAGCGAGGCTAAACAATAGAGGCTACTCCTCAATCAGAAGCGAGGGAGGAAAAACCAAAGGAAAACAACCTTGGTAGGAAAATAGGTATTTTATTAAATTTGGGCAAAAGTTGTGTACAAACACCAATGCCATGCTTAAATAGACAACTAGGTGGTAGGTTTTGGCAATGATGAATGATAGCCGTTGGATCTAAGAAATTGATCAATGGCCGAGGGAAGCAATCTGGGGCCGCGATAAAGGAGAAGAGGCGCTGGGGGCGCGCATAATCAACGGATCAGAAGGTGCCCGCAGGCGGGGCCTATGTGTTTCGCTCGGATTAAGCACCCCACTGTTGCACGCGCCCAGCGGCGTTGCCTGCTGCCCGTGCCAGGTGGCACAGATGTGCGCACCAATCGTGCGGTCAAGCTTGAACCCGCGCCGAACCTTATCAAAGGTTGTGATTTCCGCTATGTCATCGATCCATCTTGCCACCCACATATGTACCTGCAAAATCATACATTTAATTGTGGGCTCTTCTTTGGACCAATGCTTCAATTGGGCTGCCATTTGTGTAGGGTTTTCCTTTGAATAATTTTGTGAATTTCTTTCAACCCATAATCCACCAACATACATCTAACCCTAACCATACAATCTAATGCATGATGCAATATATATAATCCATACAATAAATGCTAATGTATGCCAAATAAGTTTGAAAATAAATTTACACATTTAGAGGGTCGGGAAGACAAATTCCCATAGGCCATTTAGTGATTTCTTCTTTGTGCTCCAAGTGCAATCCTTCCTCAATATTACACCTACAAAAGGAAAACACGTAATAAGTAAGAGATTAGATAATGCAAGAGATTTTACTAAATTTCTTTTTGCATGCAACCCGAGGCATGTCATCCTCTCCGGGTGATTTGAGAATTTGACCTCAAATCCATTGGTTTATTTCTTCCTAAGGATGACTCCAACAATTTCTCGTCTACTGTTAATAGGTTTGAGTTTGAAGGCAATGAGGATATATTATTTCGTTTGAAAATCTCTCACCAAACGATGCTCTAAATGGCATGCGGAATGGATGGTCTTATTAAAGTTTTTTTTGGTGAAGATGAAATGATTGAATTTGGGAACCACTTTGGAGGGCGATTGCTCAAGAATGGGGTGAAAGTTTCCAAAGTAGCCGAATCCGTCAAGTAATGATGTGGGAATGCTATAGTCCTTCGACCAAAGAAATAATTGATTTTCTCTCAAGACCTCAAATGTAGATTTTCCTACCAATTGAACTTTGTCTCTAGTTCTATGGTAAAATTTGTAGTAGTCAAATGATGGGGAACATGGTTTTGGTAATTCTGCCATGTGTAAAATAGGACAATTGTTGTTTACAAAGGGAGTAAAATTCTCATTTATTTGAATGGTTCTAAGAAAGCATGTAGGAAGGTAATAGGTAGGCTCAAGGCCATAGACTAACTTCTTCCTAATTGGTGGGGATGGTATGAGAATTTCCTTAAGTTTTGAAAAAGGAAGGAATGGAGTAATAATTATGCTACCTAATCCAAAAATACTTTCTTCAATAAACTCCCTTTTCTTTTGATGCCACAATGATAAATTTTCAAATTTGTACGACATCTCTTCATCATATAAGGGATTGATATGCCACTTGATACGAGAGGGCTCTTGTTCTATATTCGACACCAACCCGCTTTTTGATAATAAAAGATTTTCTTTGATCTTTCCTTCTTTTCTTGCGGACTCATCACGAGCCACTTGCTCAAGAGTAATCGGTAGCAATTTGATTTTTCTTCCTCCAAAATTAAAGGTGTAACGGTTGAGGAATCCGTCGTAATGAACTCTACGGTCGAAGTTCCATGGTCGCCCAAGTAGAACATGGTTGGCAGTCATCGGGACAACGTTGCAAACAACCGAATCTTTATACTTTCCTATGGTGAATTCTATGGTCACTTGCTTAGTTATCACATGGTCCTTACTATCATCAAACCACTTAAGTTTGTAGGGTGTACGATGTATAATGATGGCTAATCCTAATTTATTGACCATGTCTTGGGAGGCCGCATTTATGCAACTTCCTCCATCAATTATCATCGAACAAACTTTATCTTTGACCGCACATCGACTATGGAAAAGATTTTCACGTTGACAGTCATTGTCCACATTCTTAGACATTAAAGCTCTTCGTATCACAAGTAGTAGAGGTCCTTCTTGAGGTGTGCATTCATCGGCTTCTTTGTCACTCTCTTCTACTACTTCTTCCTTTTTAACCTTATTATATTGGCCTTCGTCTTCTTTACTTTCCATTCACCCCGTTGATTCCCTTGATGACCATCACACGGCGATTAGTGCATAATTAGCCATAGTGTCTTTTCCTAAGATTGAAACACTAAACATCACGTGTCTTGGTTCTTATTGTTGGTTTTCTTCGGTTTTGTAACGGGGGAATTTCGATTGTGAGTGGGCTGGATCCTTTAAGAGGCCAATTACTATTGAATGGCCTCTTGTCCTCATGTCTTGAGGTACAATTTGTGGAATTGGAGTTCTGGTTGAAACTTGTTTAGGAAGTCGGTCTTACGGGCCTTCCTCTTTTTTTTTTATTACCTCTCCACCGTTGAGGACTAATTGTATGACCAAATCCATGGTCTCCAATGTTGCATTCGACAACATCCACCTAGGTCAAGATTTAAGCTCTTATAAATCTAGGCTGAGTTGTTCCTCAGGTTCATCAATTGCACATCACATAAAGTGTCTCGAACGCGGTGGGTGTATTCATCTACCCCAGGGAGTGTTAACGAACCTTTTGCCTAGAAGATATTGTAGCTCTGGGGATTGGGCCGCAGCCCAATATCCTCCCCTCACGCTTTGTTTGGCGAGAACTTCCCGGAAATTCACCCAACCTGGAATTGCTCTCGCCGAAGCACATTTAACTTCGGAGTTCTTATGGGATCCGTTGCCAATTGTGCTCCAAAACGCGTCTTGCTATGTTGGAAGGGTCTCTTTACATATGTTTCATTTCCACATACTTCCCCAAGCAATGTGGGATTGTGACGACCCCCTTTTTACGACCTGTCACCTTCCGGTTCGCCGCGCAGAGTTACGACCGGGTTCGGTTTCGTGCAGCCATCGTACCCATACGTGCATATTCGGGTCATCACAATCACCCCCCCTCGGGGGCCCAACGTCCTCGTTGGCCACATTTCCGGTTGGGTACAGGCTCTGATACCATTTGTAACAACCTCTTTTCCCAGCAAGATATTGTCCGCTCTGGGGATTGGGCCGCAGCCCAATATCCTCCCCTCACGGCTTTGTTTGGCGAGAACTTTCCGAAAGGTCACCCAACCTGGAATTGCTCTCGCCGAAGCACATTTAACTTCGGAGTTCTTATGGGATCCGTTGCCAATTGTGCTCCAAAACGCGTCTTGCTATGTTGGAAGGGTCTCTTTACATATGTTTCATTTCCACATACTTCCCCAAGCAATGTGGGATTGTGACGACCCCCTTTTTACGACCTGTCACCTTCCGTTCGCAGCCCGCGCAATGGTCCGCCATCCGGGTTCCGGTTCGTGCAGAGAGGCCTCGTACCCATACGTGCATATTCGGGTCATCACAATCACCCCCCCTCGGGGGCCAAGTCCTCGTTGGCCACATTTCCGTTGGGTACAGGCTTCTGTAACCATTTGTAAAACCTCTTTTCCGCCCATCCGATATTGTTCCGCTCTTGGCTTTGGCCGCAGCCCAATATCCTCCCCTCACGGCTTTGTTTGGCGAGAACTTCCCGGAAATTCACCCAACCTGGAATTGCTCTCGCCGAAGCACATTTAACTTCGGAGTTCTTATGGGATCCGTGGGCCCAACGTCCTCGTTGGCCACCATTTCCGGTTGGGTACAGGCTCTGATACCATTTGTAACAACCTCTTTTTCCCAGCAAGATATTGTCCGCTCTGGGGATGGGCGCAGCCCACATATCCTCCCCTCCACGGCTTTGTTTGGCGAGAACTTTCCGAAAGGTCACCCAACTGGAATTGCTCTCGCCGAAGCACATTAACTTCGGAGTTCTTATGGGATCGTTGCCAATTGTGCTCCAAAACGCGTCTTGCTATGTTGGAAGGGTCTCTTTACATATGTTTCATTTCCACATACTTCCCCAAGCAATGTGGGATTGTGACGACCCCCTTTTTACGACCTGTCACCTTCCGGTTCGCCCGCGCAGACGTACCGCCATTCGGGTTCCGGTTCATGCAGCCATCGTACCCATACGTGCATATTCGGGTCATCACAGTGAGGCTATTTTGCTTAAGGTTGTGGAGTTGATGAAAGAGTTCATGTTTATAGTATCGGGGGATGAACCTATGGTGCATTAAGTCTTTCATGGAATTTCAAGTTCAGACGGGGTATCCTAAGGTTCTCATTCTTTGGGCTTTGAGGTTGGACCACCATAAGGCAGCGTGGCCTGAAAGTTCAAGAGATGCGAGTTGTATCTTCACTCTATTGAAGTAATCATGACATTCAAAAACTCTTTCGACCTTGTCAACCCAATCTAAATATGTTTGCCCGTCACACGTTCCATCGAAAGGGGGAATTGTAATCTTAATGTTGCGGAGGTCGTCGTTGTCCCTACAACGATTTGGGTGATACTCTTCATCATCTTCCGCTCAATCCTCATCCTCCGATTCAAAATGACGGGTCTCATTCGTCGGGGCTCAGCCCATTCTTCTTCCTCTAAGGGTTGGAGAAAAGGATTTCTACGTCTAGGATGTTCGGGAATAATCCTAGAGGAGGTCTTTTGTGAAGGAACTCGTTCATGGGATTCTCTTCGAGGAGGGTTGGTCATAAGTTCTTTGACTTGTTGAGCAAGGGTGTTAACCAAGTCTGTTAAGGCATTGATTTGACCTTGCATGTATGGGTGAGCAGGACCGGACCGAGGACCGAGCACCGGACCGAACCACCAGTTTTGGTCCGGTTTCGGTCCTAAAAATAGAATTCCCATGGGAAATGGTCCGGTTCTCGGTCCAAGACCAAAATTTTCCGAAATCTCAGACCGGATCGAAACTTTAATTCAATAGCCATTTAAGGCTCGGCTGAAGGGGGAAGAAGGTTCAGAGTTTCAGTTTTCTACAAATCTTAAACCTTCAATTTCTCTTATCTCTGTAATTTATCATTCGTAGTCTTTTAATTCTTTGTAGAAAATGGTTTGATTGTATATAACCTGTCTTTAGAAGAAATTTTAATTTTTTTTATTGCAATTTACTGTAAAAAAAATTTGGTGGGAGAAACCGGGACCGGACCAGACCGGACCAAAAATTTTGATCCGGTTCTAGGATTAGGAAAAAAAATCCCAAATCCTTTGCGGCCGGTCCGATTCCGGCTCGAAACCGGACCGCACCGGACCATGCTCACCCCTAGTTGCATGTCACCTTGCATGCTAGTCTCACCCTGGTGACGTGTAGGTTCGGGAGGGGGAGTGTCCCTATTTCGATTTGGCTCTTGTTAGTGTGGTGTATCTCTTGTGAATCCACTTCTATTAGTCATATCTAAGTATTTTAATTTAAAATTCAAATTTAAATTCTTAACTAAGTTGTTTTATCCAAGATTAGTGAGGTAATTATCTCTTTAGTGTCTAAGGAATATTTTAAGTACTAAGGATTGTTTCCTAGCTAAGACAATAAGAAAATAAGGATCATGCTCACACTTAATATTTAAAAATTTGGGATTAAATAAAACAACTCAGATGATTCAACAACACTTAGCAAAACTAATTTTTTTTTTTTTTTTTTTTTTGAAATGAAATTTTCACTAAGTGCTTATACCACAAATTTTCAACCAAATTTCAAAAATTAATCAACTTTAAACTAGAATCACTCAAAATAATATAATTATCACTAAATAACTTAAAAAATCAGCAAGGAATAATGTCAAAACACTAATTCTACTCAAGTTAAGGCTGCTGGATATTTCATTTTAAGAGCAGAATTTTCATGTAGTTCATAGCATTAATTTAGCCGATTTTGAACATGAGATTTGACACAATTTTACAAGTCACTTAGTGTACCAAAATACTAACATATAATAGATTATTCATAAGAAAATTTAAGTGCAAACATTCAGCAAAATAACATGATAACCGAGGCATTAAAAGAAATAAAGCGGAGAGGAAAAACAATAACAACAACCGATTTCATAACACTAGTTTTAGTCCGATTTCATGAATACTATTATGACCAGATTTTATGCTAAATTATAGGCAAAACTTAGATGCAAAAATCATGGTTCAAATCTAACATAATAGGATAAGAAAATCGAGGCAAAAAGATATGCAAAAATCGAGTGCAAAATACCCAAAAATCCGAGAAGAAAACAACCATGAAACCGATTTTATAGCTTTATCTTTTAGGCCGATTTCTTGCATCCAATAATTCAGATTTCTCCTCAATTTATTTGGCAATACTTAGGTGTAAAATATGATCCAAACATAGAGCATAAGATACCAAGAAAAATCGAAGTAAGAACATGCAAAACCGAGCCAACAAAGGAAGAAAAATCGAGAATAAAATGCAAGAATAACCAAGGAGAAGAGAATGCCTACCTTGCCGAGTTTAATGCCCTAATGCAAGCCAATTTTATAACAAGATTTATGCCAAGAAAAGTCGGAGCAAACATTAAGATAATCATAGCACAAAATAAGCACAAATAGCATCGAGAATAAAGCGAGAAAATAAAAGAGCCGCTATCTCGGTTTTGTGTCAATTTTTGGCTAATGCCAAAGACAACTAAAATGCATCATGGAAAGCTCCTAGGCTCTGATACCACTTGACACGGTGGCCGTTAGAAAAGGGGCCGTGTAATACTCACAAAATATTCAAAGTAAATGAGTAGTGCAAGAACCGATAATAAATGAGAGGAAAAATGGAAAATAAATGCAAGAAAATAAAGGTGGTGGTGAATGTGATGATGGCCGAATTTAGTAGTGATGAAAATAGAAGAAATGCAAATGAAAAATGACAAGATGAAGATGGAATGTGTGTGTGGAAACCGTGAAGAACATGATGAAGGAGATGAAGAGAAAATGCAAAATTAAATGGTGGTGTGTGAAAGTGTTATGGCCGAAATTAAAGGGTGAGAGTGTGTGAAAATGTGTGAATGGAAATGAAGAAATGGATACCTTTGGCGGATCCGAAGAGCTATCTTACGTTTTATGCTATCGGATAAACGATTTTTTCGGAGGAAAACCGACCACTGTAGGCCTAGGTTTTCGTCCTCAACTCCTAACTCCCAATGGAGAAAGGCGATGGAAAAGATAAGAGTTAACCTAGCAACTCGAAGGCTAGGCTAACCATGGAGGGCTACTCCACTCGATTCAAGAATCGAGGAAAAACCAAAGGAAAACAACTTTGGTAGGAAAATAGGTATTTTATAAATTTGGGCAAAAGTTGTATACA
The DNA here is from genome assembly GCA_022432975.1 of Begonia masoniana. Classification (NCBI taxonomy): domain Eukaryota; kingdom Viridiplantae; phylum Streptophyta; class Magnoliopsida; order Cucurbitales; family Begoniaceae; genus Begonia; species Begonia masoniana. The sequence continues at coordinate 31,008,719 of CM039507.1, read as the reverse complement.
AACACCAATGTCATGCTTAAATAAACACCTAGGTGGATTAGGGTTTGGCAAGGATGAATGATAGTCATTGGATTGAAGAAATTGATCAATGGCCGAGGGAAGCAATCTGGTGCGCCCGATCAAGGGAGGAGGGGCGCTGGCGTGCGCCTAATCGACGGATCAGAAGCTGCGCGCGCCCGTGCTCGGATGAAGACCCGCTGCTGCCAGCGCCCAGCTGGCGTTGCCGTGCTGCCAGCGCCAGGTGGCGCAGATGCGAGCGCCAGCGCGCACCAATCGTGCGGTCAAGCTTGAACCCGCGCCAAACCTTATCAAAGGTTATGATTTATGCCATGTCATCGATCCATCTTGCCACCCACATATGTACCTGTAAAATCATATCTTTAATTGTGGGCTCTTCTTTGGACCAAGGCTTCCATTGGGCTCCATTTGTTGTAGGGATTTTCCTTTGAATAATTTTGTTGAATTTCTTCAACCCATAATCCACCAACATACATCTAACCCTAACCACACAATCTAATGCATGATACAATATATATAATCCATACAATAAAGGCTAATGTATGCCAAATAAGTTTGAAAATAAATTTACACATTTAGAGGGCCGGGAAGACAAATTCCCATAGGCCATTTGGTGATTTCTTCTTTGTGCTCCAAGTGCAATCCTTCCTTAATATTACACCTACAAAAGGAAAACACGTAATAAGTAGAGAAATTAGATAATGCAAGAGATTTTACTAAATTTCTTTTTGCATGCAACCCGAGACATGTCAATAATTCTCAGGAAAAACTGTACTGGACAATCTCCTAGACAGAACCACCTTTCTAAGTAAGTTTCCAGGAAAGGCTAGAGGGGTCACAAACAGTCTTACTTAAAATCCAGTCTCTTAGACAGAACTTCCTTACGCAGTATAATTACACCACTAAATAAGCTGTACGAGAAACAATAGCAAATGTGATCCGACACAGTTGTACCTTTTGTCGATCTGACACAATTGTCCTTCCGCATCCATCTGGAGTGTCTAGGTCTTCCTTCAATATTTGCAAAAACCACTTCTATGAGTCTGTGCACTCTGACTCCATGTTGGCAACGACAATAGGATATATGACATCGTTGCCATCAATACTAACGGTTGTGAGTAAATGGCCGGGGTAAGAGCCCTTCAGATGACAACCATCCAAACAAATAATAGGTCTGTCACACTGCAGTAAACCTGCCTTGCAAGCAGTCATACACATGTACATTCTTTCAAATACACATAGTTCATTCTGGCCATAGCACACCAGGTAATCATGTATTTTCACTGTACTACCCGGATTTGATCTAAATATTTCTGCTGTGTACGAATGCAGTAGCTTGAATTGTTCGTCGCCCCTCCCGTCATTAAGTTTTCGAGCATCGCTTCTTACTCTTCTGGCAAGACTGAGTGTAATGTTCACATTCAAATCCATTCTCATCGTCTTGATAATAGAAGAAATTTTCCATATAGGTTGACTTTTGAACCTATCCAAATAATGGTTTGCCACTCATTTTGCAGTAGCGTGACGATTCTCAATTTTCCTTGCGCAGCTGTAAGAATCGGTGTAACTCTTTATTTGAAATGTAAGCTCATTTTGTATGATCGAAGCATGTAATCGCCACTCACATCTGTCTTCACACACTACCGTGAGTCACCGAGTTTCACTTTTAATGAATTTGATGTCATATCCATTATTCAAAGCATATTCGACTATTTCTTCTCTAATGGCCTGTAGAGAACTATATTGTTTACCCAAAAAAAATCCATAGAAATTTCTTTCCTTACCGATATGCTTTCTGCTTCGTTATCTTCGGACTCAACCGGTATTCGAAGCTCATCGTTTAGGATTTGCGAGGTTGAATGCACCTTCACTTCTCCATCACCTTCTAAGTGATTGAATGCTTGAAGATCCCTATATCTGGGCGTGTCGTCCGAATACCAATCCATGTTGGCAGCTTGATTTTTTGTCTCGTCTACATCAATTCATCCACTTGAATCAGAATCCATCAATGTTGCTAATAAAAAGAAAAATAAAACGTTGCTCGAGGTTTCAGAGTTTTCGAGATCTGTGAGTTTAGCATGAAGGGTCATCTCCTTATATAGTATAGTAGAACGGACGACCGTTCACGAGAACGGCCGTCTGTTCCTTGTCCAACCTTTTACTCAATAATTGTCACGGGCAGGAATCTGATTGAGAGAACAGACGACATTTCAATAAAATGGTCGTCCGTTCTACCAAACAGTGTCCGGCTCGTGACAATTATTGAGTCATGAGCTAGTCATTGTTTGGAAGAACGGACAGCAATTCTGTAAACGGGTCGTCCGTTATTCCAAACAGTGACCAGCCCGTGACAATTATTGAGTCACGAACCGGAAACTGTTTGGGAGAACGGATGGCCCTTTCGTAGAACGTCCGAACGTTTTCCGCCCTCAGTTTACCAATGGAGGATCAATATCCCGGAACGTTCGGTTGTTCTCTAGAACGGTCGGCTGTGTTCGTGGAATGTCCGACCATTCTCCGCCCTCAATTTACGAACGGAGGGCCGATAACCTGGAACGGTCGATTGTTCTTGCAGAACGGGCGGCAGTTCTCGAAGAACGGTCGGTTGTTTGCGGGAGAACGGTCGACTATTCTCTAGAAATAGCCGACCGTTCCTGAGCACCGTGTACTGCACGTGCAACGGATGGTGTCCACATCCAACCTGTGCGTCCGATCTGACATGTCAAGTGTCACGTGACACTGGAAATAACGGACGACCATTTGTCGTAGAACGGCCGTCCGTTCTATGGCATTTTTTGAGAACGGACGAACATCGGTCGACTGACAAGATTTTATTTATTAAATTTTTAATAGTTTAATGTTTGAATCGTTAAGATTGAAAGTTTAAGGTTTGTTTAAAAAAAAAAAAAAAAAAAAAAAAAAAAAAAAAAAAAAAAAATTTGAGAGTCAA
>CM039507.1:30860906-31005651 GCA_022432975.1 Begonia masoniana | reverse complement strand
CAATTTTGAACAGGCAAGGTCGCTGTTGTTGTTAACACCAGTTCCATGAGAAATCGGCATTTAGATCTCAGACGTATCCGTAAGTGTGTGTGAAGCAAGGAAAATTTTGCATGGGGCAATATGCGTCTGAACACCCCAGTGACATCAGTTGAAACTCCTGACTTTTCAACAATTTTTGGTCTCTTTAACCTGTTTCATTCACAGAAGTACACTGTCTTCCTATTTCTTTTTTTTTTTTTTTTTTTTTTAATCAGATTCGTAGACAAACGGTTAGAAGGGTGAGAGTTTTACTTGGCTAGTAGGAGAGTTTTTGTGTGTTCTGTTTTTTTTTTTTTTTGTTCCTGTTAGAGTCCAAGTTTGGAAAATAGTTCCAATCATGTGGTGTCATTTAGTTTGGAACTCTGTAATTAGATTATCATCCATCATTTAGCATTGATGAATCTGTGTTCTTTTCCTTGTTCATCCAAATTATGATTTCCTTTTTGGCTTTGTAGGAAATTCAGTGGATTTAACGACAATCTCGTCCCCACGAAGTAACATTAATAACTTTAATAATGGTTTGGATCGGTATTTCAAATTTAGAAAGGTAAAGGTTGAATTACCTGTGCGTGTGGACTTTGTTGGGGGTTGGAGTGACACTCCTCCATGGAGCTTAGAGCGTGCAGGTTGTGTGCTGAATATGGCAATATGTTTGGAATGTTCTCTTCCTATTGGCACCATTATAGAAACAACAGAAAAAACTGGTGTTTTGATCACTGATGATTTTGGCAATCAGTTACATATTGAGGAGCTGTCTTCCATTGCTTCTCCATTTGACGTAAACGATCCATTTCGCCTCGTCAAATCCGCATTGATTGTGACGGGCATTGTTCAAGAGGACATCTTAACATTTATGGGCTTAAGAATCAAGACTTGGGCAAACGTACCTCGTGGTAGCGGTTTAGGGACTTCTAGCATCTTAGCTGCTGCAGTTGTAAAAGCACTTGTTCAGATAACTGATGGAGATGATAGCAATGAAAATGTGGCCCGACTTGTTTTGGTAGTAGAGCAGCTTATGGGTACAGGTGGAGGATGGCAGGATCAGATTGGTGGTCTCTATCCTGGAATCAAGTTTACAACAAGTTTTCCTGGATTGCCGTTGAGGCTTCAACCCATTCCCCTTCTGCCTTCTCCTCAATTAATTTTGGAGCTTCACCAACGATTGCTAGTCGTATTTACTGGTCAAGTAAGCTTTTTTTCCTGCATATTATTCATATTTAGTGTTCTTATTCATGTCAACGTCTTGCTCATTGCTATTTTTGTTTCTGTTGAGGATAGCTCCTCCTGTGGTTATGTGAATATCAGTCTTCCTCTCGTTGTTTTTCTCAATATTCTATTCCTGTTGAATTATGAAAAATTACCAACAATTTTAAAAAATTAATTAAATCATTTATTTATTTCTTCACATTTTTCTTACATGTATCCCACTTTCTTTTTATTGGGCTATACGTGTGGATTTTTGTAACGAGGTTGATTATTGACTACACTGAAATTCGAATTTGAGAACTCTGACTCTGATATCAAGATAAACTACTAACAATCTCAATAGTTTAAGTTCGTAGGTTAAGAATAATTTAATCGTTCTTACATTTCTTCACAAATTAGAATTGGAATGAAATAAACTATTCATGGTTCCTTTGGTTTCATAGGTTGAACACATTCTGATTTCATATTAATTAGTTAAGCTGTTGTCTGGTTCAAGAATGTAATATCTGATGATTTGCATTCATCATCTTGAATATTAATTAATGTAGCATTTCTTCTGCTTCCGAACTCTATGAATTTGGAAATGTTGTAACAGGTCCGACTTGCACACCAAGTCCTGCAAAAAGTAGTGGGACGATATCTTCGAAGAGACCACCGTCTGATTTACAGCATCAAGCGACTGGTAGAATTGGCAAAGATAGGGAGGGAAGCAATGATGAATTGTGATGTGAATGAGTTGGGGGAGATAATGATGGAGGCTTGGAGGCTGCATCAAGAGCTTGATCCCTACTGCAGTAATGCATTCGTCGACAAGCTCTTTGCATTTTCCGACCCCTTTTGCTGTGGCTACAAACTCGTGGGGGCTGGGGGCGGGGGCTTCGCCTTGTTGCTTGCCAAAAGTGCAGAGTTTGCCCAAGAATTGAGACAGAAGCTAGAAGAAGATCCAATTTTTGACGTAAAAATCTATGAATGGAACATCTTTTTCCAGAAATAGTTTCATTTTTGGCAATCATAATGCGAGCTTCATTGTGAAGCCATTCAAAGTGGTGTTGTGCACATAAAACAACGTTTGAGGGTGAAATACAAATTAAACTCTGATTACGTAGGTCTATTCATTTTTATCTGTATAGAGCTTGATCCCTACTGCAGTAATGCATTCGTCGACAAGCTCTTTGCATTTTCCGACCCCTTTTGCTGTGGCTACAAACTCGTGGGGGCTGGGGGCGGGGGCTTCGCCTTGTTGCTTGCCAAAAGTGCAGAGTTTGCCCAAGAATTGAGACAGAAGCTAGAAGAAGATCCAATTTTTGACGTAAAAATCTATGAATGGAACATCTTTTTCCAGAAATAGTTTCATTTTTGGCAATCATAATGCGAGCTTCATTGTGAAGCCATTCAAAGTGGTGTTGTGCACATAAAACAACGTTTGAGGGTGAAATACAAATTAAACTCTGATTACGTAGGTCTATTCAATTTTTATCTGTTTTTTTTTTTGAAAAAAACTGAATCGCAAATTTTGAACTTTAATTTTTTTAAACAAAATAAATCTCAAATTCTGTACTGTGAACAAATTAGACTCGGCTCGGTTTTGTTTCGAATGATCCAAGTCATACTGATATTGTAATATTTACACATTTTTTAAATTTAAATTTTAAGAATTATAAAAAAATGAAAAAAAATAAGGTCCAACCCAAGTCTAAACCAACTACAATCTATCCGAAATCTAGTCTAAACCATCTCAAACTAAATCTAAACCGAAAACTCTAAAACTTAAACTGAGCCAGAATCTAATCAAGAAAAAAAAATCAGTTCGAGATTCGTTTTGTTTATGATGCAAAGTTCAATGTCATTTTGTTTAAATAATACATCGTGTAATTTGTACTTTATTCCAATATTTAATAAATTTAAATATAATAAATTTGATTATAATAGACCCAGGATGTTCTATGATTATGCAATATATAATTAAATGGTTGAAAATCTTTGTGATTGTGTTTAGATTAAGTATTCCGCATCAAATCGCATGTGTATTGGGAATTAAGTTTTTCCATCGTCATGCAACGTGACGTTTATATAGTCGCCTATCATCGCCCATACTTTTGTATTGAAAATAAAAGTATCATAAAACAACAATAATAAAATGACTAAGTTTGTAGTATTACTAAAAAAGGGATTATTATGATAGAAAATATTAAATGTTCTAATTCTTAATATTTGATCTAGACAGAAAATTTCATATTTAACTACCACGAATAAATCAAATTAATAAGTTGACTTTCTAAGTTTGAAAAGTCAACTTATGAATTTGAGATTAGCTAAATATGAAATTCTCAATTGTAGATTTCAAGATTGATGGTGAAAAGACGAAAATAATTCATGAGCAGATAATTGAAACAGTCTAAGCAACGTCATGACAACTAAACAATCTCAAATTACGACTGTCTGATTTTTACTTTGTAAATGACTTATGGAGAGTTAAGATTTGCAATGAAGCCGGTGTGTAGAATAAATAACCGTACAAAAATCAAAATTTAATCATAAAATGTGGACCATGGGGATCTTCAACTTCAAAGAGGCATGATCATAAGAATTAGGGTAAAGTACAATTTGGCCCCTACAACTAAGTGAAATGGACAATTTACACCGTAAACTTAGATAATAGGCAATTTAGCCCCTACAACTAAGGTAAAGTGCAATTTGGCCCCTACCGTCATATTTTCTGTTAAAAAATCACGTTTTTTACACATGTTCATTTTTTATTCCGAAAATATCCCTACCAACCCTCTTCTTCTCCCGCTCTCTTCAACCCCTTCCCCCCACGACTCAAACTGCCACAAACGCAGCGAACCCACCAATCTAATTCCTAGAGCTTCCTCCTCAGACACTCAACGCAGCGCTTGACCTAGTTAGCGAAACGGCAGCGCAGACCAGCATGATGAAAGATTCTTCTTTCGAGTTCATGTCTCTAGCCGCCATAGCCAGTTCTACACCTGCAAATAGCAGAAGAACCCCGAGAACTCCGATTGGGTATTGATTCAAAACTCTGGCGAGTGATTTTTCGAACACTAATCCCAGAAACAATTTGGCAATCCCCAGAAACGCCACCGACGCGCCACTTCTCCTGCCGAATCTGTACTGCCTGGCCAGCCCTCCTGCGCCGTGGCAGACCGGCATGGCGCCGAACCAGCATCCTATGAAGTTCATGATTCCGACACTGACGGCGACGCTTTTCGCTGACGCTTCGCGATCTGGAAATAAATCTCCCGACAATTTGCAGACTGCGATCACTGAATTCACAATTGAAAGGGGAATTTGAGGAATCGCGGCCCGCAGAAATCTGATTTTCCAATCTTCCCATGTAATTCTTAGAAATTGCAGTTTCGATGGGCCAAATTTCAGATCCTTCGGGATCAAAGGGTCGCGAAGAAAATAGAGGAATAAACCAACTAAGAACACTAAAAGAGCAGCAGGAATTGCAGATAAAATTCGCAATCTCCGATTGAGGCAACGCCGTGAATTAGATACAGAGCTCTGAGGTTCGGAATCGTCTTTATCAACCGGTATGCTGCCGTCTCCGGCGCCGGTGGTGAGCACGAGAAACAGACAAGACGAGAGAGCAATAATAAGGCCGTGTCTGAGGAGGAAGCTTTAGGAAATAGGAATGGCTGATTAGATTGGTGGGTTCGCTGCGTTTGTGGTTTGAGTCGTGGGGGAAGGGGTTGAAGAGAGCCGGAGAAGAAGAGTGTTGGTAGGGATATTTTCGGAATAAAAAATGAATATGTGTAAAAAACGTGATTTTTTAACAGAAAATGTGACGGTAGGGGCCAAATTGCACTTTACCTTAGTTGTAGGGGCTAAATTGCCCATTATCCAAGTTTACGGTGTAAATTGTCTATTTCACTTAGTTGTAGGGGCCAAATTGCACTTTACCCTAAGAATTATCAGTTCAATTTTAGATAATTATGATAGTCTCACATAAATTATGAGCGCTTTACAATTTCAAATTACTTAAAAAACAAGATTGGCGATGTTTTTAATTATTGACTAGTTACACAGACAAAGAATAAACGTATAACAAGAGCGTAAAAGTAGCCTCGTTCATTATTTTATAATTAATTATTTTAGAAAAATTATCTATTTGAACCCTGTACTATACACGTTTTTTCAATTCAGCCCCTGTACTAAAAAAACCGGCAAACCGAACTCTGTACTTTGATTCTGTTATCAGTTTTGACCTTCTATCAACAATTTCATTAAACCTTCATTGAAAAAACTATCAAACGATCTTAGATTTAGTTGAAATTTTTACCACATGTTCATTACTTAATGAGAAGATAATCTGGAAATTTTAGTAATTTTTTAACACATCTACGATTTATTGTAATTTTATTTTAGTATTTGTGAAAATTATTATAATAAATCATACAAATTTTAAAAAATTATGTAAATATTTTTAGGGAAAATATCGATTTGAACCCTGTACTATACACGTTTTTTCAATTCGGCTCCTGTACTAAAAAAACCGACAAACCGAACCCTGTACTTTGATTCTGTTATCAGTTTTGACCTTCTATCAACAATTTCATAAAACTCTCATTGAAAAAACTACCAAACGATCTTAGATTCAGTTGAAATTTTTACCAGATGTTCATTACTTAATGAGACGATAATCTGGAAATTTTCGTTATTTTTTAACACATCTACGATTTATTATAATTTTATTTTAGTATTGTTTAAAAATATTATAATAAATCATACAAGTTTTACAAAATTACGAAACTTTTTCTATTATCTACCCATAATATAGTGAACATCTAGAAAAATGTTCAAATAAATCTAATATCGTTTGGTATTTGTTTAAATTAATCTTATTTTCTTCTTTATTTTATAAATTAATTTTTAAAAAAATATCAAAAAATATTTGATTTATTTGAAAACTTTTCCACATGTTTAACCTATCATGGGTAGATAATAGAAAAAATTTCGTGATTTTCTAAAATTTGTATGATTTATTATAATATTTTTAAACAATACTAAAATAAGATTATAATAAATCGTATATGTGTTAAAAAATCATGAAAATTTTCAGATTATCGTCTCATTAAGTAATGAACATCTGGTAAAAATTTCAACTGAATCTAAGATCGTTTGGTAGTTTTTTCAATGAGGGTTTTATGAAATTATTGATAGAAGGTCAAAACTGATAACAGAATCAAAGTGCAGGGTTTGGTTTGCCGGTTTTTTTAGTACAGGGACCGAATTGAAAAAACGTGTATAGTACAGGGTTCAAATCGATAATTACCCATATTTCTATTATCTACCCATAATATGGTGAATACCTGAAAAAAGTTTCAAATAAATTCAATATCTTTTGGTATTTTTTTAAATTAATCTCAGTTTCTTCTTTACTTTATAAATTAATTTTTAAAAAAATACCAAACAATATTTGATTTATTTGAAAACTTTTCCACATGTTCAACCTATCATGGGTAGATAATAGAAAAAGTTTCGTGATTTTCTAAAATTTGTATGATTTATTATAATAATTTTATAAAATACTAAAATAAAATTCTAATAAATCGTACATGTGTTAAAAAATCACGAAAATTTCTTGATTATCTTCTCATTAAGTAGTGAACATGTGGTAAAAATTTCAACTGAATCCAAGATTGTTTGTTAGTTTTTTCAATGAGGGTTTAATGAAATTGTTGATAGAAGGTCAAAACTGATAACAGAATCAAAGTACAGGGTTCGGTTTGCCGGTTTTTTTAGTATAGGGGCCGAATTGAAAAAACGTGTATAGTACAGGGTTCAAATCGATAATTACCCATTATTTTATTAGTAAATTTGGTTTTCTATACAAAAGTTTATTTTCTACAAAACTACAAAGGGCATTTAAGTACATTGGCCCCTCAAGAGTAGTAGATTGCTCAAAGAAAAATAAATATATTTTGAAAAGTGAGTTTTGTGGAGAGGAAGCTTTTCTGTTTGCTTGGGTTTTTGGATTGGAAACTACTCATCGAAGCGTCTCTGCTATTCTCTACTCCACAAAATACTGAGCTTTTTTCCTCGTCGAATACAAATCCACAACTGGGTTTTTCTTAATCCTGAGGGTTTGGAGCGAAATTGACAATCTTGGTCGATGGCAAATCTCTACGTCAAGGCTGTTCCACCCGCGGATCTGAATAGGAACACCGAGTGGTTTACATATCCTGGTGTTTGGACCACATATATTCTTATTCTTTTCTTCTCATGGCTTCTTGTTCTCTCCATCTTTGGTTGCTCGCCTGGAATGGCTTGGACCATCGTTAATCTCTCCCACTTTGTGGTTAGTGCATCATTTTTATTTTCTTTATCCTCTTTTCTTAACAGGAGGATTGTATGCCATATGGATTTGAAGTTTGGGTGTTAATCATGTTCCTTTTTGGGCTGGTTTCTAGTTTTTCTTTGTCTCACCCTTTGTATGTTTCGTTTTCGTTGCGTGGGGTTGGATTCGATTTAAGGTGCAAATATCATAAATGCAATTTTCTCTTTCACTTTTCATGTCCTAATATATGGCAATTGGAGCTCGTGTCTGTGTGCATGTTCGATTTTGAAGATTACTAGGAAAGTGGAAAGGAGGGATTCATGGAATTGAGCTTTAGCGCCTTCCATTATAACGTATTTTTCCTGATCAAAGAAATTTATTAGTTTAGATTAGATGCCATTTCTTGATCGAGAAAGTAGGATTTGGAAAAGTGGTTGCGTTTATGTTTGTTGATCTAGCAAGTAAGATTGCTTTGAGAAAGTGGGCTTGCATCATGCTTAGTATGTAATGTCTGTTTTGTTAGTATCCTTTATTCACTAGTTTCTAAATAAACATATGGTAATGAAATTGATATCAATCTCGTGATGGATAATTCGAAGTGTATATATATATAGTGATACAATTGGGTTTTTATGCATTTTTTAAGACTGATGATAGACAACAAAATATGAATGTTTGAACTATAAGTTTTCCTCAATCTTGTTGCAATTATGTGTATATTAGTTTCAATTAATTTATTAAGTTAAAGGATGTTATAAACAGTTTTGGCGAAGTCCTGTTAACTATGGGGTTAGTTTTATTGCTCTTGAAATGGTGTGGCGTTGTGACTTCATTTTCAGAGAAACTTAAGAGAAACTTTTTGTTGATATAATCATCTGGCCTGTCTTTTACTTATACAAGGAATTCTTCAAAGAAATATACTTCTATCATAATTGGGATTTAATACTTCTGTATTGCATTTACATCTACATCATTCTTATGGCTGAGGGGATAGGTATCTTATCTTCTATGGCACTCGTGTGTTATCATAGTTACTCTGGGAATTGTGATTTTAACGCCCCCTTCATTTCCTTTGTGGATAGCATAATTTAGTCCTCTGAATTTGCTGGATCCAATCAACTTAATTCCTCTTAAAATGTATGAAATTCACAGGTTATAGATACCGAGTACCCTGTTGTTAATGAGATAGGCTGTTGATATTGCAATTACGATAGTGTCATCTTTGGTATATTCTCAGTTTCTTATAGGAGACATATGATGGATAATTATGTTCACTTTTTAGGAAAACACTTTTTGGCTGGTTTCTTTCATGAAGAATGTTTTGTTTACATAATCTTTTTTCTGGTGAAATGAAAAAGTTTCGGTTACATATATCTGCCTTTTGGATTGTACTTTTTAGTCAATGATAAAGATTCTCCATGTCAACTATGAGCGACAGATTAACGAATATGACTCCTGCTTCAGGTCACTTATCAGTTCTTTCACTGGAAGAAAGGAACTCCCTTTGCTGATGATCAGGGCATGTACAACCAATTGACTTGGTGGGAGCAGATAGACAGTGGAAAGCAGCTCACTCGCAACAGAAAATTTTTAACTGTGGTACCTCTTGTGCTGTAAGTCTCATCTTCTATGCTTCGCGAAGATTATCTGTTTACTGTAAAGTTGAAGTCCTATGTGAATCTTGACTCTGAATTTTGACTGATTTTAAACCTACTCAGGTGTACATTTGATTTTATATCTTGTTACCTATGATTTTTTGATAATCCTTTGTTATTATAGGAATGAGTATGAACTATTATGTGCATAGTTCACTGTACATTAAGACCTGACTAGATTTGAACTTAATGTTACTGTGGATGCACGCCAATGGGACCCTCTAATAAGTCTATTGGAATTTGCTTTGTATTAGGGAAATCTAATCATACTTATATAATGAATTGGTGTAATATATTCATATTATGATAATATAGTGTGAACTAGCTCTCTTATTGACACTATAACTAATAGATAAGAAACTTTATGAATGAAATGGAATATGCAGTGTTTAGAAACAAATATATTTGATTATCGAGGAAAATCAATATACTTATAATGTTGACTATTCATGATTTCATAAATAAACCAGTTACATAAAAATTCCAAGAAACTAGATGTTATGGAAACACACAAGACAACGAGGTAGTGAACAACATGTTATTTGACGGACATGATTAACTGTTACCTGACTCTCACCATTTGTTTTATCTTTGAGAAAAAAATTTCTTATTGATCTAAACTCGAGGTCAGTGGAGGATTTGTCAAATTTTGTAAGAATTTTGTCAGAAGGCAATACATTTGACATACAGATAGGACAATGTTAAATCTTGGTGACATGATTCCAGTATTTTTGGATTGAGAAGGTTTAAATTTAATATAAATCATAAAAGGGAAATGAGCGGAGAAGTCAAATACTGCCACATTTAGGGGTATAGAATTGAGTTGAAAACCATTAAAGAAATAATTAGTTCTCTTGTTTTGGTCTAGATCGTTCTGAGAGTGAGGAGAGAATTAGTATAAAGGCTAGGGTTTAGGAGATCATTTTTCTTGATGAACATTCAGGTAATAAGAAATTCTAAATCACAATATTAGTCAATGAGATTTTATTTCTGAACTTATTTATGGAATTGCGAATGGGAAAACAAAGAAAAGTTCATTGGTAAAGTGGCAAAGGGTATAGTGATGAAAAATTAACTAAGGAGGTTAATGTAGATATATTAATTAGAGTAGTTTATTATAAATAGAGGGTAGTGGAGTGAGGAAAGAATTATTGAACATTGTCTAGGCAAATACCCTTTCTAGAGTGATTATCTTTTTTGAGTGTTCGCTCGTCCTACTTTCTGGGCTAGATCTGTGGTGTCTTAATTTCTATTTTATTGCAATGAATCTGTTATATTTTTATTAATAGTATCAGAGCCAATCCGATCGATCTTCGGTTGGAAAGGATTGAGAAGAACTTACGAGGGTTGAGAAAGAACATGGAGATGGTGTCGAAACGACTTGCTGCAATCAGCAATCAGTTGTCCTTGCATCAAATAGTGGCAGAGGTGAGGTTGCTCAAGATAGAGTACCAGCAAACATTGTCAGTAAAACCTCCATGTGGCGACGATGGAAAAAAAATTAGTGCCCCACAGTTTCAGGGCGAGGTTGAACTGGTAGTAGATTGATTCACCGATGAAGGAAAGGAAACAGTTGAAGTGAACCTGCCCATTTTTGTCAAAGAATTCTTGATGACAAAATGCCTATCGTCAGACGATGGCATCAAAGAACGAGTAGAAGCAGATATTTTTTCTAAGAGTTTCAAAGTGGAAGCACCATCCTACTTTGAGTTGCAGCAAATAGAGAAAAGCCAATGGGCAAATGTTATTCCTCATTTTGGTGATGCAAAGAATAAATAGAGGTGGTTTAACTAGCCAAAACAACAGACTGATGAAGATGTCCACGTCGCCAACCAAATCATGAATGGAAAGACTAAGAGAAGTTCATTGGTAAAGTGGCAAGGGAGTATAGTATGATTATTGTGTTGAAGATGGTATTGTCAGTGAAGTGACTAATTTTCTTAGAAGCTTTATTCTAAGTTTTGAAGCTCCCTCTTGGTATTTGTTTAGAATAAATGTAGCCAAATGAAAAATCATGGGTATCAATGTCAACTATGATTGTCTACAGCATCTTACTAATCTAGTGGGACATGGTGAGGGTTACTTTCCTATGAAGTATTGGGCCTTTCCTCATGATTAATACTACGAGCAATCCTCTTATTTTGAGCTTTTGGAATTCTGTCATTGGAAAAGGGGAAGTTTTCTGAGGTTCGTATGCTTGTCCTCTTTCAAGCATGCTTTGATAGTTTGGCAGATACTATTTTAGCTCACTAAGTGGGTAGCTTCTATTTTAGAGGTGGAGAGAATGTTTTTTTTGGGAGACAACGATTAGGATTTAGATCCTACCATTTCCCAATGGTATTGTATTAATTTGCCCAAACTAATGGCAGTCCTAGGATGGGTAATGAAAAATATAGTTTTTTGTGGGTAAATGGTTGAGATTTCTTTAGAGATCGGACTATTTATGACGCAATGTGCTTAAGAGCAAAATTGGTAAAAACAACTTTGTGCTGAAAATTAAAACTACTCCCCAGGGAATTTTTTTTTTTTGTTATCATTTTCTGAGTCGATATCGATTGATGGAGGTGATGATACCCTTACTCACGAATGAGAAGATTAGAGGATGAAGATGATCTACATGTTTGCAAGAGATAAAGATGATCTGATTGCATCCTTACAAATCAACTGATATTCCATAGTAGTGGTATTAATAGCAGTATTATTTAGAGGGACAACATCATTGTTACCTTTTCGGTATTGTGGTTTAAGCACGAGATATATACATTGCAATCGTTATGAGAGTGTTTTCTTTGAGCTTATACATTTGAAGATGCATCTTTTATGTGTAATTTTGTTATTGTTTGGAAGGGTTATAACTCATTGATAATGTTTTATGTTGTATGTATAAATAACATAGTTGTTTTGATAGAATTTCCATTTATTTAAGAAAAACTGGAAACTAAAAGTTTTCTAAAGAGGAATTATTGATCTATAACTGCTTGAGGCTGCATGTAACTGAAATATGCTTCTCCCCTTTATTGTTGCAGCTACTTGATAGCTTCACATACAACGGACTATCAGCACCCGATGCTGTTTTTCAACACTCTTGCAGTTCTCGTACTTGTCATTGCCAAGTTCCCCAACATGCACAAGGTCAGAATTTTCGGAATTAATGCAGATAAGTGACTTGTGCGTCCTGAAAAAGCAGTTGATTTCCATGTGCAAAAGCCTGTTTATTGCAGTAAAATGTTACTTACACAGAAGTTGAAAAGAAGGATCCTGAATTAATTAGTCTTTTTTCTTCTGACTCCTTGCATGATTTGTCTCTTGGTGATGACAAAATAAGTGCATTGAGATTTCTTTGTACAGTGGAGAAATTTTATGTATTGTTCTTATAACACATTTTCATAGTTGCTATTCCTAAGTTTTGGAAACTTTCTTGCTCTTCTTCTGTTCTAGAGCTACTTCTGTTAGATTGGAATACTTTTTGTATTTTTTCACATAATTGTGAGGTTGGAATGTTTTATTTTTTGGGTTCGAATATTTGAAATACAGTTTTAATGAATGACTTTAGAAGAGTGTGAGTGGGATGGGCAATGGTTCTGATGGTGACTTCAGATTGTCAATTTAGCATGTAATAAAAGATCCCTACAGTGGCTAGTGCTGTAATTAGAACAAGGGTGTTGTAGACTTGTTAAATTCATTGATTCTTGTTTTAATTTAGATAATGGAAGCAGGTTTCTGAGATGCATTCATTTGGTTTTGGTGGGGTGGGGGCAGGTAGACTTGTTATTTGCTTTCCTCAGTTTCCTTTTCTTGTTTCTAAAACAACCCATTCTTCATGGAAGCTTAAAGGGATATTCAACATTTTGTCATAAAGATTGAACTACTCTTTCTTGTTTTCTAAATTATTCTACCGACATAAAGTTCTATTAGCTCTTAGCAATGTTACAAGTGCATTGGAGACAACAAGAAAAGAAAGAAAAAGTAGATATGTTGTACGTAGATTGGTGTGATTCAAATTTTAGTTAGGTTAAGTCGGCTTGTATTCAATGTAGGGTTGTTTACGTTACTCTATATTGTAATTTGAATCGCAAAAGTAATTGTATTTTCATTTTGACTCAGTGAATTATTTGTCTGCTCGTGTTTTTTTTTTTTTATCGCAATAGTTTTTCATGTAAATATCGGTGTTCCTGTTTTTTGCGTATTTTTTTTCCGATTAGCATTCAATTTTCACATAAATCTCAGTGGTGCCAAGACAAGAGATCAACAATGAGATGATGAAATTATTGAAGAATTTATGAATTTGGATGTTGAAGACTAGAGATTCTTTTTATTGAATTTCTTTTGTAATTTGAAGTAATTTTTTTTTTTTCAAATTTGTAATTTTTTTAATATGTAATTTTTTTTGAAATTCTAGTTTCTTTTTATATGTCAAAATATTTTTAATAATATTTATGTGATATTTTTTCTTAGATAGTTTTAAATTTTTTTTTTATTAATACATTCAATTTTATATACCTTAACCTAACTAATTTTTAAATTAAATGAGTAAATATCGTTGACATATAATTATTAATACTTATTATAATTTTAAATAAAATTTTTTAAAAATTTATATTATATTAATATAAGTTGAAAATATTTATATACGCTCGGCTCGTTAGGCTCGGCTCGTTGATCTGTCTCGTTAAGGCTCGTTTAACTTGCGACTCGCGAGCCGACTCAGGTTGAAATTTTTTCAGGTTGGCTCATTAGGCTAGGTAGGCTTGTTAGGCTTGACTCGTTAGGCTCAGTGATCCAGACTACTTTTGACTCGACTCAGCTCGGCCGACTCGTTTATCATATCTAATTTATCCTTCTCTCTTCTACTGGATAGGTGGCACTAATTGTGAAAGGTAGAATTGACATCAAACATTCAGGTTAAAAGGAGAGGGAAAGAGACCCCGTTGGAGTGTGAATTGTGTCTAATTTTTCAGTTATCTCTCTCTCTCTCTAGTTTTCCTTCTATGTAACTCTTACTTTCTGTTATTCAGATAATAGATCAGAATACTAGATTTCATTTACGGTAGTTGAAGATGAGATGTGTTTGAACATATGGACTTAGACGACACATTGTTATAACTCGATAAAATATCTATGTCTTGAAGTGGAGTAAAAAATTCGAAAGGATCGAAAATTTCTATCATTCGTAAATTTGCATTTATCGAATTAGATTTTACAGAACGTTCTAAATGAAAAAATTGCAGTTATGGTTAAAATTTGGAGCAATTGCAAAGAAAACTATGATGAGCAAGTTACATTCGAAGCAACGACTTTATTCTTATCAGTTGATTAAATGAATTTCTATTACAGAATACTTAACCGCATTCAAAGAATTAGTTTCAGATATTTGGACTATGAGATGCAAGTATGATGATAAGGATTTAAGATTGATTATACTTTGTTCATTGTCCGTTTCATATGGTGCTTTCAGATATACGATTGTGTATAATCAAGAAAGTGTAACTCTAGAAAAGTATATAGTGTCTTGATATCAAAGGAGAAGAAGAAACAAATTGTTGTTAGATCCAAGTCTCGAGGGGAGAGACTCGTTGTTAGGAGTAGAACAAGAGAGTTAACCAACAAAGTCAGTGATGATGTTCAAGGTTCAAATGGTAGATTAAAGTCAAAAAATCATAATAGAACTTGTTACTTTTTTCAGAAAAATGGCACATTAAATTTGTTTATTGAAAATTGTAGAATGATAAGAGAACTTTTAACAAAAGAAAACAATTGATGATGTCACAACCCGAGGATGGGTTGGGGCAAAAATGCGGGGTTGCGCGACTTGATTCCCATAAAGAAAATCCAATCACCAAATCCAAGGCTAGAATTTGACAACGAAAGTCTTGAGGTTAAACATAAATCCGATCCACAATATAAAATCCTAAGCAGATAACATAATAGAAATAAAACTTCACAATTATCCAACCGTGCATGAAAATTAAAAAGGGAATCCAAGTCATCAGTTGCGGTTATAGACCCAATATTAAATATCAAGTTTAACAACTCTAGTACTTACCAAGGAAAATACAAATTGAGTTATAAAGGGAAGAAATAACAAAAGTCTCTCCCAATCTCCACTAAATCAAATCTTAGCCGCTCTTCTCTTTACCTAGATTGAGAGGAGGTCGTTGAGGTGAGTTACTAACTTAGCAAAGAAGTTATACTTAATGCAGTCCGGTTTAAAGACAAAGTTTTTAGCTTTCTTCAAAAACATGACTACTCTTCAAAACTATGCATGAGTTTTATAAAATAGTTAAGAAAAACATCTTTTCTTCTTTTAATTAAAACCGGCTCCACGAGCCCACAATGAGATATTTACAAAACCTACCACATACATACTATACATAAAAAATAATCTCATAGTTTTCCACAGAAAACGTCACCAGTGAAAATAGAGTGTCACACAAGGACTACTCCGACACACATCAAAGAAATACGGTGATCGAAGACCTAACAACGTTTCATGAGTTTGAAGGTAAATGTGATGGCGATCCATAGATCTAGCCTATCACTCGAGTGGTTGGCGACCAATGATCAGCTACGACACAAACTCACACAAATATCACAATGATCAGGTTTAGGAGCTATCGGGTCTTAAAGGAGCTCATCATCACTGCCATATCACCCGTATTATATGTGAAAACAAAATCGCCTTCATGTAACAGAAGAGGTAGTAGGATAGCCTCGTGATATTTTGGCATCAAAACTGCTCAAAGCATCAAGAGGATTCATCCTCTCAACATGCCACAAAAAAAAAAAATATAATCATGTATGTTGAAAATAAACATGAAAGAAAACCATACGTACATATACATATAAAAGCCAACGTATTGGCGACCAGCTCCCACCATACTTTTATAAGTGGCAACCCACCAAAATATAGTTTTCGACGACGATTACTCCTATTCTTTAACGGAGCTGTTGCAGTCGTAGGTATTGACTCAAGGTCAGTAAAGTCATCGAAGAAACAATAGAAACACCCTCGTTAAACATCAAGTAAAGAGAAAGAAGAAATAAGGAAAAACTAGAAAAAAATTGGATCCGGGTTCTCTCTGATCCGGATAAGTCCAGTCCGGTGCAGTTCGGGTCTAGTTCAGTCTAGCCTGGGTCGATTTGGCTTGGGTCGGTCTCGTTCAGTCAGACCTAGCTCGGCCTATTAGGCAGGGCTGTTTCGGCCCGGCCCATCGACTACATCGTAGTGCCAATCGGCGCTGCGATTCGACCGACGACATTCCCACTGTTCCAACCGTTTTCTCGCCGATTTTTCCCATGCATTACAATACCAACAACTTTCCCAGTCAAAAAATACCAAAATCCCGAGTTGAACATGGTTTGTAGGTGAAAAACGAGACGCCGAAACCCTAACGTTCGGCGGGAGAAAACGAGTCAAAAATTGACTTACCGTCCAATAGTGTGTATATATATCTCTTTATTATCGCGTCAAAACCCGATCCTGACACGTACCAATCTCAACATGTCGGACGATAATCTTTTACGATAAAATTC
Source organism: Begonia masoniana (assembly GCA_022432975.1). Taxonomy (NCBI): domain Eukaryota; kingdom Viridiplantae; phylum Streptophyta; class Magnoliopsida; order Cucurbitales; family Begoniaceae; genus Begonia; species Begonia masoniana. The sequence goes on along the minus strand of CM039507.1, from coordinate 30,988,914 downwards.
TACTTGGCGATGCCTAATTTCACTGATTTTGACCAATTGATGAAAAAATTTCCACGTGAAAAAAGACAACAAAAATGAGTCAAGCGCTCGACACGTCATTAGTCAACAATGTCAAAATTTTTTCCATAAAGTAAATTGTCGCAATTTTACCAGGTTTTAAAGATGACGTCCGGTGTAGTTGATGTTGCAGAAGAAGAAAACCACAATAATTGAGATCTTCTAATTGTGTTAGAAGGAAACTCAAAGCCAAACAAGAATTAAATTTTAGATTTAGCTTGTTCATTTCATATGGGTTACAATCGACATTGTTTTTCGACAAATGAAACTATTTCAGAAGGTGATATGTTGATGACTATTAACACACCTTTTAGTCTAATTATAATCGGCTTATTCACACGAAGCTTCTATGGTAAAAACTAGAGATGTTTAACAGGTGGGCTGGTTGCTCGGCTTGCCACTGTAGCGAGCTGAGCCTGGCCTGGTCCTATGAGGCGGGTTGAGCTAAGTTCAGAGGCCAGGCTCGCGAGCCCGCCAGGGACCGAGGTCTGTTCATTTGCTGTCCTTCTAGGAGAAAAGGCAAGGGTGGAAGATGGATGACGAGTCAACTACGAAAGACCTCCGGTGATTGCTTCGCCTGGATGTGTAAAACTATCTGAAAGGTTGGTTGCTTTCTTAGGGTCTGTAACTCCTTCGCAGACGGCGTTAAGGTCTGAGCCGTCTGTGATGATTTTTTTCGAAACAGGGGTAGATCTGATAATGGGTAAAGTGTAAGGGCACCTTTTGATATTATGTGTTGTTATGGGGTTGTTTGTAATATTTGAAAAGAGATGTGCAGGTATAGTGTACATGATCTTTCCACGAGTTGCAACTGTGACATGTGATGATGTGATTTATACTGCAAAACATTCAAATAATATATTGTCAGGGAGTTAAATAATAGGGCGAAATCCAAAAAATGGATATAACTATCTATGTGGTTCAAACAATGGATCAAACTAATTTTTCATCCAAAAAATAACTCAAAGTATGGAAAATAGAAAAAAAATGACTTTGCGGCAAACTGTTATGCCCATGCGGGGAGTTTTCTAAAGGAGAATGGTTTGCCGCGTGCGGAGAACGGCAAATTGTTCTCACGAGGGGGCATTTCTGAGGGTGAAGATCGCCCGCGCACGTGACCGGCAAACCGTTCTCCTTCAGATAACTCCCCGTGGGGGATCTTCACCCTTAGCAATAATTGATAACGGGTCTGACGAAGAACAATTTTCCATTATACTCGCACGACAAACCGTTCTTTGTTAGACCCATGATCAATTATTGGCTGATCACGAGCTGAACTGTACGGTTTGTCGTTCTCCAGGCCTATTTAAAGAGCCTCTTCCCTCCGTTCTCACACCACCTCTAACTCCACTCTTCTTGATCTCTCTAAAGCTTCTCAACTATTTTATTGCTTTAGAGAATTTTCAGGTATTAGAGACGACGATGGATGATATTTCAATTAGAGCGAGTGATTTAGATGAGCCAACAAGCTTTGATGTCAATATCAATTGGTATGCGCACGCCACTCTTGCATATGGTGATCTTAGAGCATTCGATCACGTAGGTGAGAACGAAGAAATAGAGGTGCATTCCACCTCCAGAACTCTAGATGAGAAGCTTCGAACACCGGTCGGGTCAAACGTTGATGAGGTGGAAAGCATACCGGTAGGTGAAGAAATCTTAATGAGTTTTTTTTAAGAAAACAATATAGTTATATAAAGGAAATTAAAGAGGAAATACTCAAATATTCTGTGCAAAATGGTTATGGCATCAAATTCCCCCAATGTGACAAGCGACGACTGACGGCTAAATGCGTAGAGGGATGTGCATGGCGACTGCATGCGTCGAAGATGCAAGATGAGGAAACCTTTCAAATAAATAAATTTATCGATTCTCATAGCTATGCGAGGGTAGTTGAGAATCCAAACGCTCGAGCAAAATATCTTGTAAAACATTATCTAGACAGGTTTAAAAGTCAATATATGTGGGAAATCTCTTCCATCATCGAGACAGTCAGGAATGATTTGCTATCAACATTATGCCCAGTATTGCCAAAAGAGCAAGAAGCATAGTTTGAACACATAACGAACGCAACGGCGACGAACAGTACAAGCAAGTCTGGTCGTACGTAGCTGAAATATATAGATCAAATCCGGGTAGCTCATTATACATACATGCTTACAAGGTGGACTATGATTCGTGGGTATATCAAAGAATGTATATGTGCATGACTGCGTGCAAGGCAGGTTTGTTGTAGCACGGTCGCCCTATTATCTGTTTGGACGGTTTCCATCTGAAGGGCTCGTGTCCTGGACAATTACTCACAACCGTCAATATTGATGGCAATAATGAAATATATCCAATTGCGGTTGCCAATGTCGAAAGAGAGTCCGAGGACACATGGGCGTGGTTTTTGCAACACTTGAAGCGAAACTTGAACCTTAACGAGGGAGGCAGATGAACATTTATTTCGGATCGACAAAATGTATAATACATTTCTAATTGTTATTCTTACATTTCTATACATTTCTTTCAAATTTCAAGGGTTGTTGAATGTTGTGGAAAAAGAATTTAAAGATTCCGAACAGCGCTTCTGCCTCAAGCATACGTACGTAAACTTCAAAGCCCTGTTTCAGGGCAGAGGTACAAAGATGCGATGTGTAGTGCAGCCAGGGCACTGACAGAGTATCATTTCAACCACGAAATGAGCAAATTATTTCAGTTTAGGCCGGATGCCAGCCTAAATATTGGGCTATTCATGCCTTCTCTTCGGTCCCCAAGTGCGACATAGGCCTGAATAATTTGAGCGAGTCATTCAATGCACTTCTACTGCCTGCGAGGGACAAGCCGATCCTGATTATGTTCGAGCTGATCCGAAAGTGCATGATGACTCGTATTTGAAGAAATTTGAGAACCTATTCCAAGCAACAGGCCTCCTGTGTCCTAAGATAAAAAATAAACTTGACAATCTAGATGTTGCAACTCAGAATTGGAGTGTTGTGTGTGAGGGAGGTGAACAATTTGAGATCAGCAACGGCTACAAACAATAAGTGGTCGACATGAGTACGAATATGTGCAACTGAACCAGGTGGGAGCGTACTGGAATCCTGTGTGTCCATGCTATTACATGCATCTGTTTCATGAGAGTGGCACTAGAAAATTATGTGCATCCATGCTATCACTGGATGACTTACCTGCATATGTATTCACAGTTCATTCGACCCGTGAGTGGCAACTAAATGTGGCCGGTAGTGGTAGATGTGAAAGGAACTCATCCCGTCGAGAAGATATGGCCAACCTAGTAGGCCGAAGAAGACAAGAGTCGAGTTCGACAATAAGTAGGCGGAACTTGAAGATGACGTGCAATATATGTGGGCAGAAGGGACACAATAGTTGCACTTGTCCTCACCGGGGATCCACTTCAGGCGCTGCTTCTCAAGACACATTTATGAGTTTCAACACATTTGACGGGACGCAAGTACAGTTCAACACATTTCCCTCGTTAACACTGTCATTCTTTCTTAAGATAGTTTCCATTATGTGTAGGACTTGAGGACGCGCGGCCGAGACAAAATTTATTGACTGTGATAATTTCTGTGTTGGGTCCATTATTTCAATTTTATTAGACTAACCTAAAATATTTTTCTTATTTATTAAAAAAAATTACAATTTGAAATATCTTCGGGATGTAATTTGTTATATCGGCTTCATCGGCCCAGAAGAGCATCACAAAGTTTAATGCGTGCAAGACATGTTTGAGTGCTCAAGATATTTCAAATTGTAATTATTTTTTTTCGGGATGTAATTTGTTATATCGGCCTCATCGGACCAAAAGGACATCGCAAAGTTTAATGCTTACAAGGCAAGTTTGAGTATAGTTCAACTCAAACTTGCCTTGTAAGCATTAAGCTTTGCGATGTCCTTTTGGTCCGACGAGGCCGATATAACAAATTACATCTCGAAAAAAAATAATTACAATTTGAAATATCTTGAGCACTCAAACCTGCCTTGCACGCATTCAGCTTTACGATATCATTCTGGGCCGATGAAACCGATATAACAAATTACATTCTGATGTACTTTGGACTTGCAGATCTCTCGCTAAGCAGGAACAAATACACGTGGAAGCAATAAACCGATCAATAAATTTTGTTGTTCTTGGATTTAACCGAAAAAAACCAAAACAGAGAACGTAAATTGAGTGGAGGATGGAAATGAAGTGGGTGATTGAAAAACCTGGTGTAACTCACTCAGAGGACTCCGATGAGATGAATGGACGTGGTGAAAGTCACTACCGAGCCGTTCAGCAATTTCGACACCGTCAAGGAGGAAATAGCTTTGTCAGAACACCGACGAGGACGTCTTCAGATATGACGCACCGAAGGAACCCAGCTAGGATGTTACGCACCTAACTTAGCAGAGAACGACGGTGAACCCATTCGGATATGACACACCGAAGGAGAACTCCGACAGTTCGGATATAACGCACTGAACAGAAAAGGTTCTGATGAACACTTCTGAAAACGAAGATAATACTTCACAATAATTTCATTGATCCAAAGATGATTAGAAAGTATTCAGAACAAAGATAAATAGCCTTCTCAATGATTGAGAGCTTCTGGAAGGAAATAGAAAAGGAAAAACTTCATCAATGGGAAATAGCTGTTGGAGACGATATTGTAACACCCGGATTTTTTGGGCTATGGATTTTATTTACGGGTCTCCAATTTTGCCGTATAGTGTCTTTAATTCGTAGAATTAGTAAGTTATGCCCGTTTTGCGAGTGGAAAATTTTATTAGAGCCCTAAAGATTTATGGGAAATATTGGTGTGATTTAATTGTTTTAGTGAAAACCAAACCATAGGTTAATTATTGAGATTAAGTATAGGATTATTAGGGAGGGCAAAAAGGTAATTTGTGAGTTAAAATTTAATTAAACCTAAAACACTCTTCATTTTCACCCCCCCCCCCCCCCACGATTTCTCCTTCTCCAGCCGCTCCCTCTCCCTTCCCTAACGCCTCTTCCTCCCACAAACCACAAATCTACCTCCTAGACGATTTCTCCCACCGTTTTCTTCGGGATTCAATCTCTAGGTAAGATTCTAATCTTTGGATAGGTTTAGTTTCGTTTTTAGGGATGATTATTTACTATATTTTCGATTAGAGTTGTTGGGAGTTGTAGGTTTTTGTTAGAAATCGTTTAACTATCAAATTTATGGTTTGTTTCTAGGGAAGTATTAGTTATTATTGATTGATTCATAGAATTTTGGTAGTTGGGAGGAGTAAATGCTATTAATGGTAGGATAATTTACTTATGCACACCAAGTGTTCGACAAAATGCCCGTGTAACGCCCCCGAACCTACCTTGGCTCGGAGCGCTACTTGGCTCACACTAACCCCGATGAAAACGACGTTTAAAACTAAATTTAACATAATTTTCATAAACCCCAAAACCTAAAATAAACTAACACAGTGGGATTTAAAAAAAAAACTAAATCTCACGTAGTTCTCTTATGTTATACTTAGCTGCCTAGACTCACTAATTTCCTTTAATCCTAACCTATAAGCACCACGGCGTCCTTCCCGAAAATTTCGGCAAAGTAACGCTTGAAAATGGCGCCTCCAAAATGCTAGGTACCTGCAATAAATAAATCTCCAAACAGATCCAGAATACTCCTAACCAACTATCCAGCATACAGCATGAGAAATCTCCAAATAGCAGTAAAGAGGGAAACTAAAATACAAACATTCCTAAGTGAAGAAAGTCCACAGTACAGGGCGACACATCACCCTTAACTATGATTATCTACAACAAATACACATAAGACATCCGCCCAAAAAGAACTACACACATAGGACATCCACCCAAAAAGAACTACACATTTCCATCAATTCACAAGCAGACATTTACAATACTACCAAAATACAAAACCCACATTCTCCAAAGACCATGGTCGAGGCGCCCCGACAACTACCCGCACCGACATGCCTCGTACTCCTCCGACTGCTGCCTAGTCCTGGCTGTCACCTCTACCTCACCTGTAAAAACTCGCCACCTACACCATAGAACACAAAAGTAAGCCTAACGCTTAGCAAGTAGGGAAATAATGCACAATAACACACTAAATGCTCGACTCAACCCTAACATGCAGTTTCTACACACTCTGTTACTTTCTTTTCATTTCGGTTGCAATTATCTTTCACTTTCAGGTGAATCAAGTAGGCACACGCCCCCACACAGTCCAGGACGGCCACGCCTTGACCCACGGAGCTAGACCGGAGGCACACGTCCCAACACAGTCCAGGACGGCCAACACGAATCTCCCCCAATCGATCGTAGAATCCTCATTGTGCACTTCAAGCACGAACAGGTCGAGGAATTCATACTCACGACACATTACGTACATTAACAGGGCATCTCGAATAAAATCCCTCGCGGGGTGCTCAACGAGCCACTTGCCCGACGAAGCTATTCTACTCGAGACCAAGTTGCATATCACTTCTTATCTTTCTTCCACATCATCCTCACCACTCAAACATGCAAAAACACGTGATTTCGTAGTTTGAAAACAATGATGCATGACACACGATGCATAACAGAAAGCAAAGCACAGCAAACAAGCAACCAATCCCTACCGTTCTATGGTGTAGGCCCGAAGGCAACAAACACGCATTCCACTACTTACCTGGCGTCCTAGCCCGTTCAGAATACTCGAATTCCTGTCCACCTACGGCTCGACCTACGATAAATATTCATCAAATCATTAAAATCAAGCCTTCATTCACTAATTAATCTCAAACTACTATTTCTAGCCTAATCCCAATAAAACCTAACTAAACGGGCCACTAATTTGGGTTCGGTAAAAACCGACCCGAAACTTCAAACACGCATAACTTTTGCGTCGGATATCGGAATCGAACGATTCCAGCGGCCACATACTTCTCTAATAACCTATTTTAACCTGCCAAAAGGAATTTCAAAACAAATAACCCTAGCTAGGTCAAAACCTCCAAAAACAGAACCGGCCCTTTGGAGCTAAATCTCCCATTTTCGATTTTTCAACAATTCTCACCAAATCCCTCACTAATCTATCACATTCTACCTTATTAAGCATAAATTAACAAAAACCAAAGTTTCCCGAGTCAAAACCCAAACCACAGCACCCTCCCCCCCCTCGGCTTCCTTCCTGGAACAGGGGTATCACAGCCCCACCGAGAATCACCCATCACACACCACCAATTCCCCCTATTTCCGACACAAATCAATCACAAAAATCGGCCCAACACACAGACCACTCCACGGCCGATTAATAGAGAGAAACAGGGAGGGGAAGTTACCTATTTTTCGGTCAGGTCTGGCGCGAAAAAACCGAACCACGCTCTGGCTTCAGCTCGCTGGAGGTTGCTCGCCTGAGCAGTGGCCGAAGCCGCGGGTCGCCGGAGGTCGCTCGCCTCTCGCCCTCGCTCTCGGGTGCTCGCCCTCGCTCTCGGGTGCTCGGGCTCGACGAACAACAGAATGGCGATTCTGTTGTTTGTCTCTTTTTTTTATTAATAATAATAATAATTATAATAATAATAGTAATAATAATAATCAATACCACTTAATAAACCCACATTACCATTCTGCCTTTCCAAAAATTCCATTAAATCCCGTTCTCAAATTATAAATTTTCGTTAATAAACCGTTTAAGTCACTCTTAATTACTTTCCCTTCTTTTTGCTATTTCTTTTAAATTAAATAAAACAACTATCTTATTATACTTTTATTTTCTCTCCAATTTTATCCTCAAAAAAAATCCCGGGTGTTACAGCCCGAATTGGATAAGTTGGGTTTCTAGGAAACTTCCTTAGCTAGGATTTTGCTAGTTTTGAATTTAGGTTATTTAGGGTTGATTTTTAACATCGAAATATGAAATGTCTCTAGGTGAAAGGGGCTTAAGGTGAAGACACAACATTGTTAAGGAGCCCAGGTAAGTGAGTGTGTTAGGATTTTTCTGGCCGCTAGGGCCCTACGTCACGAGGATACTAGGGAGGTTTGTTTGGATGATTGTTTGATGATTATGACTTGTCGTATGCTACGTTATGATGAATTCAAGTAGAGTGATGTTTCGCTACATGATGTATTGCTCGTTTTTATAGTACGTCATTCAAATGTGAATTCATGTCCATGCATCATGTGAACGTTTTATTTGATTAAGATGAGATTATGAAATGTATATGTAAGCATGATTAAGTGTGGAACGGGGTGATTTGGCCACGATTATGTTCTCAAGATTTTTGTACGGTTCGCGGATCCTCCCGCTGGTGGGGGCCGGGTTGTTACTGCACGATTAGTTTGCGGATCCTCCCGCTGGTGGGGGCCGGACTAGTCGTTGCTGTTATTGTTCGTTTGGACCACGATTATGATTCCCTTGCCCTTTCTCCCCGTGTCCTCCCTTAATTCATGCCAAGTAAATGACGAATAAGAATATGACCACGAACACGAACACGTTTATATGAAGCATGTATTCATGAGCATCTATATATGTATGTTGCACTCCTTACTAAGCATTAGGCTTATAGTTTGAATCTTATGATGTAGGTGACGAATTGGAAGGTGAGGATGTCGATCCAAGTGATAATGTCTAAGAAGGTTGCTGGATGATACTCATGGCAGAGATTTGAGGCTGAGCGGCGATTTGACCCACGGGATTATGCTCTTAACAAGTATTGGTAAATGTTTATATTATGGATGTGTCGGTAGAAAATGATGATTTTCATATGATTTTTGTGGAAAGACAAGTGCTAGGATAGATGAATGTCTTTCCTTTACGACTTTAACAGAGATTTTATGACTAAGTGGTTTTATCCGTCTTAACTTCCACTATGGTTTACACGTTTTGTTCTTCCATGTTATTTTATGTTGGATGGTATAAGATTTAAGGTCTCTTGATTTGAATGGTTTGAAGTGATTTTAGGTTGGTGAAATTTGAAGGAAGTTTGATAGGAGATAGTGTGATTTTCTTTAGATTTGAGGAAGAGAGTTTTGTTGGGTGAGGAAAGCTTCGGCCAGAGGAGGTACCGATCGATTGGTAGGGGTTGCGATCGATCGGCAGACTGGTTTAAACTTATTTCTGATTTCCAGAGGAGGTACCGATCGATCGGCTGATTGAGCGACCGATCGGCTGTGTTGATATGTGGGGTGATCGATCGCTCGTGGTATGAGCGATCGATCGGCTGAATGATTTTTGGTGGGGGCGATCGATCGGCTCTTGTGTTTTACCCGTCTTGCCCCTCCTTTTTTCACTTAAAGCCGAGCATGTCCTTCTATATATTTTCCTTAAAAATTTCTTCTCCAAATTCCTTTCTAAATTCTATACATTTTGAGATATTTTCACGGGATTCCAAATGAGTTTTTAAACATGGCTCTCAATGGTTTTAGCAAAGTTTCTTCCAAGTAAATTTTCTTTATGTTAAAAAAAAAATACGAGTCAAGAATAAGAACACGAACACGATTATGTAAGTCACGGCCCGTTGGGTTTCAGGTCGTGACAGATATAGCTGTTGGAGCGTCGACACTCTTGGCCACATAGGAGCAACCTTGCTGCCCAATTCACTCAGCTCCTGCCCGGTTCCCTGATGTTTGGGTTTGTTGCTGCTGCCTGGTTTATTTTTTAACTTGGTTCATTGCTTATCGATTCAGCTGTTGTTTGGTCTTTTGATGCCCAGTTCTCTTCTAGTTGTTTGTGCCATTTTCTCGATCGGTGCTACACTCCCTTTCAGCCCGTTGCTTTCTCTTGTCAAGCTCCTTCTCCATGCTTTAAAATGGTATTTTCCTACAAAAATAACAAACCAATTAGACAATAAATTGGTTAAATTACTTACATGGGCTTGTGATCGATGGATAGGCCTCGTAGGCATATCATCCTCTCCAGGTGATTGAGGATTTATCCTCAAATCCAATGGTTGACTCGTCTCGAGGTTGTCTTGAAGGTTGAGCTTTCTCTTATGTTGACACCATCTTGTTGACCTAAGCACTGAACAAAGAAGTTAGAAATAAAATTCGGTCATGGGTCTGGCCGGTTTTCCCGTAGCGTATCATCCTCCAGGGTGGTTGAGGATTTGTCCTCAAATCTAAAGAGTTTCCTCTTTGCACTTTTACCACTATCCCGGGGTTATTGAGTCTGCTTTTATCCATAAAGCCTATAAAACAATTAAAGGCATTAGAAGAAAAATTTTGCCATAGATTCGGGCGAGGGTGGAGTAGTACATTTCTCAATAATATTAGCCTCCACAAAAGGTTATACTCCAAATCAAACTAGAGGCACAATTATAAAGCTATCTCCAAACTTAAAATTCAAAGTTTCCTCTAATTTGAAATCAAACAAAAGTATTTTTAATAAGCATAAATGTTCTAAATTGAAATCAAGATATGCATTTATGGAATGACTAATAATTATTACCATCACATAATATTGCAAGTTCAAAAATAGATGCAAGAAAACATGAACTATATGTGCTACTAAACAAAATGAATTCTCTTTAAAATAATCTTCAAGAGTGAAATTCAAAGAAGGGTTAGTAAGAATAAGCCTAAAAATCCAATCAAGAATATCATCAAAATAATCTACTATCCATCTAATTCTAAATAGTCAAGTTAATAAAGAGTCAATAACACATACCTTATTGGTAAAGTACTCACCACTTTCTTTGCTACATCTTGGTTGATGGCCTTAGAAAACATGGAGGTGCTAAAGGGGTTTTTCCTTTTCTCAAAGCAAAAATAGATACAAGAAAAACAATCATTTTCAAAAATGTTAGAAATAACTTCAAAAGGATCATGAAAGTCACGATTGATCTTGACAAAATAGATTTCAAATTCAAAAGAGTTCAACATGCTATAAGTTTTAAATAAAGAAATCAAACGCTTAATAAACATGTAAAACCTACATAGCAAAACATAATACCTAACAAGATAACCACATTTAAATTTCATTGTATAAATGGTAAGTTCATGCACAGGTTTCAAAATAAAGGTGAACTTAACATCATAATAATTTGCAAGTTCAAAAAAATTCACTTGGGTTATCATGCTAAGATCCATAATAAAAAAAATCAATGGTCTATTGCAAAAAGTAAACTAACTCAACAAATTCATTTTATACTTTAAGAAAGGACACAAACAGAATTCATTCATAATTGGACCATCAATTTTCTTTCTTTCAACACAAATGGTTTTGAAACATAAGAGACTATCATTAAGAATTATTTTCAAACCATTCAAGAGCAAAACATTCTTTAAGAATCTATCATAATGATGCCATGAAATGGAAATGCGATAAGATTCCAAAGTATAGAAGTTAATCATATTATCATGCGTATCTCTAAACAATGACTTCATTGCAAAACAAACATTATATTCTTCATAAGCAATGGAAATGAAGTAATCCACAAATCACAAGAGAGTATGATGGTATAATTATTTTTAAACAAGAAATATTTATCATTATGCTCAATTATATTAGGCAAAAATAAAAATACAAAATAAAACAAAGCAAAATTTAAAGTATTCCATCCTATTCTAAAGAACCAAGAAATTAGATGGTTTGGTGGAATAAATATGTGCACTAAATCATTCAAAATTTTCCTAGATTTTTCATTTTTAAGGCTTGGCTTTAAGGTACTAGGGTGACTTAGGACTCTACAAAAATTTCTAGCCTTCTTAGTCCAAGAGAAGAAAAGGGGGAAAACATATCCTTTCAAATGATAAGCTCTACTCTCGATTTGGATTATAAAGGGATCTAGGTAGTTCTTATCCATTAGGTAGAACTCTTGTTTGATGTGGGGAATATGCGTTGGTGCATACTTTGCATAAAAAGTTCCCTCTAAAACATAAGTTGGCTCAACAAGGTCCTCAACTAAAATTTCCTCCCAAAGGTTGTAATAAAATGGGTCATGAAAAATGATAACCTTAAGAGATTTAAAATTTTGGAAGTGATCAGTTTTAGTCTTTATTTCTTGGGGCTCAAGGGCTTCCATGGTTTCTACCATTTGCTCACTTTCATCCTCAATGAGAGATTCCTCAAATATATTATCAATTCCAAAATATTCAATGTACTCGGTTTGGGTAAGAGGTTCTACAATGTTTTCTTCTAAAATTTCCACTTCCTTAGCATTCTCTAATAATTTCCTTGACGTCTTGATAGGGCATAAAGATGCTACATGTCCAAACTCTAAACAATGAAAGCATTTAATGTCTTTGGTTCTCGACATTGAGTTGTGTTCCCTTAAGTTCATTATGGGCTTGCTAGGACACATAGAGGCTAGGTGTCCAAATCCAAAACATTGGAGCACTTGATGTCCCTAGCTCTAGGTCTTGAGGTGTTTTCTCCTTTTGGTCCATTGTTATCTTTTTGGTTCCTATCGATCACCAAACTCAAGTAGTGGATCTTCCTCGGGGTAGATTATTTCTTCTTTTTTAGATTTATCGTCGTTCTCACTTAAGGTTTTCTGAATAAGTTCGGTTTGGGTTGGTGCTAGGGAAGTTGGTGGCTCATAAATGTTGGGTGACTTAGAAGGTTTTCTAAAGTGAGGCTCTTCTTCTAAACTTCTTGTTGGAGTAAACTCCTCTTCCATTAGATACCTCATTAGTTTCCAAGTATAAACTTCATCTTTGCCATCCAATCTCCTTTTCCTCTTAAGTTTTTCCCACCATGTATTAGCATATCCGGTGAGAACTTGGGAGACCATTTTGAATCTTTCCTTTTCTGATATTTCATAAAATTCAAATACTTCCTCAACTTCATCAAGCCAATCATCAAAATCCTTTGAGGATCCACTAAAATAAGGCATTGAGAGACTATTAGGACCTATAGTGGAACGGTTGTTACGAAAATTTCTATGGCTCGGTTTAGGATAATCCAAATGGTCATGATCACGCTTTAATGGTATTGGGGCAAACTTTTTCTTCATCATTCTTTTCATTACTCTCCAAGTATTCACTTGGTCATCCCCAATCCTTCTCCTATAGGCTAAAAGATTATCCCACCAATCCTTAGCATCATCGATTAATTTCTTAGAGGCTACTCTAATATTTTCCTTTTCCGAGTAATCCTCATCTAAGAAATATTCTTCCACCATTTGAATCCAAGTCAAATATTTTCTCTTATCATTGAGGCTACTAAAATAAAAAATGTATGGTTCATCCTTAAATTTGGCTTGGGTGGAGTATCTATCCTCATTTCTTCTCTTACATGTCCTTCATAAGCAGAGGTGTATTCATAGCTTGGTTGAGGTTTGTAAGTTTCGTTGTGTTGGATTTTTGGGAACCTACTTTGTCCATAGGTGGCTCTATTCCTAGTGGTCATCTAAAGGAACTTTTCTAATCAAAGTGTTAAAAGAAAAACACAGCAACTAACCAAACAAAGAAAGACACAAGATAACAAAAAAAAAAAAAAAGATTCAATGATCAAAACAGAAACAAATTTCAATATAACATGAGATGATATTAAGTCTATGCAAACTTCACTAAAACAAAACCACAATTTCAATATTCTCAATATAACTTATACTGGTTAGAGAATACGTTGATTCAAGGAAGAAAAGTAAAATGTTAATGCTACGTGGTTTATTTAGTTTAGTAGACAATAATAACAATTAAATCTGAAACATTGATAGCAATAGAAATAAGCAAGCATACTGAACATAATATAAACTCATGCAACGTGGAATAGTTTAGTTTAGCAAAACAAATTAGCAAATTATTGAAGATAACCTTTAAACTAAACATATTTTTTGACGATTAAGCATGATAATTATCTTCTATCACGTGAAGAAATCAGAATAACAATTTATGCAAGCTTGAGGTACTTTGTTTTGGCAAACAGAACAAGAAAATAACGAAAAAAAGTTTTGACAAAATAAAACAGCATGTGTAAGATTCTAATGATAGACTTTCATGCTTTAAGACACAACAATCATTCTATAAAAGTAAACAGATGAAATATGATAGAAATTATAGTCACCAGAGAATAAAACAGGCAATCAGCAAAATAATAGTTAACCAATGTGGTACAAAACGATCCAGGATGGAAGCTTTTATGCAAATGCAGACATGTTGCTTAACAGAAACTGACAGGAAATATTTTGATGCAAGCTGGATAACTTAAATGAAATGATTTTCATGCAACGAGTTTATCTTAGTTATCAAAGTAGACACAAAATTCAACGGAAACAACACAACACAAATAAATTTCACAACAAATTAGTATTTTGCTAATGAAATACCCTGCATGCAAGTTTGAGTTCAAGTAGCATAGGTTATTTAAATTAGCAAAAAAGACAAAACAGACTAAAAAAGAAAACACAGAGAACAATAACGAAAAAACAGATCAATATTTTGTTAATCGAAATCATCCATGCATGCTAGTTATATAGAAAGAATGAAAGCTTATGCAACGTGGATATTCTTGTTAACGAAAACAAAACACAAACAACAAAAGAACAAAATTGACACTAACAGAAAATCACGAAGAAAGAAAAACAACGAAACAGAAACAACAGAGAGAAAAACTCGAACAAAAAATTATAGAAAAATGACACAAATGAGACGTGCTGTTCAACTAAACAGAATTTAAGCTCATGCAAATGGGTTATTCTGAATAGTAAATAGAAACGAACGACAAAACAAATAAATTAGAAACAAACGAAAATAGAAAACAAATGACACAAAACAGACGACATGAAAACTAACCTTCAACCGAATTTTTAGTGACCTGCAGTCAACTAATCAGAAATGAAGCTTAAGCAATTGTGTAATAACCCGGAAATTTTATTGAATAAAATTTAAAGTTTTGTTAAGATTTCGTGAGAGATTTTAACGGGTTAATTAGCTTATTAAAATTTGGGATTTTATTTGGAAAAAGATTTCAAAAAGATTTAACGGGCCGAGTGGACGAGAATTTAACAAGAATATGGAAGTTTAAACACGTGAAGGTGATTTAGTAAATTAGTTAACAAAAATAAATAAATAATAAAATAGGTTGTTTTAATTAATTTAAAAGAAAAGTGAATAAATTTGGTGGAACAAATAGTTTCTAATTTAGGTTCGGGTCCTAGTGAAATTAAGCCGGGGGTTATACTTTAAAAACAAGATTTAATGAAATTCGAAATGGTCGAAAACACGGGAGGGCAAAACGGTAAATGATGATTTCTTAATGTTTTAATAAGATTTATTATTATTATTATTAATAATTAAAACAACAGAATGGCTTGAAGGAGCCATTCTGTTGTTCGAGTCTTCGGTGCTCGCGATCGGAGAAGGAGGGGGAGGGACGAGGAACGCCGGCGATTCCTCGCCATTTTCAGGCCAGAAGACGGCGGCGCTTCCAGTGCTGCCATTTTCGGCCATCTCCGCGCACAAATCGAACAGTAAGTCTTCTCCTTTCTGTTCCCCTGTTTCGGTTCTATTCGTGGCTGAGGGTGATGAGCGAGCTTGGGCTCCGATCACCGGCCGTTTTTGGGCGTTCTTGGTTCGAGATTGCCGGACATTAAGCCGGCTTTAGTCGCCTAGCCGTGAGGAGCCCAATTTGGGCGAAAAACCAGTAAGCTCGATTTG
Organism: Begonia masoniana; assembly: GCA_022432975.1. NCBI lineage: Eukaryota > Viridiplantae > Streptophyta > Magnoliopsida > Cucurbitales > Begoniaceae > Begonia > Begonia masoniana. The sequence goes on along the minus strand of CM039507.1, from coordinate 30,973,283 downwards.
GGCATTCCGATTTTTGGTGTGTGTAGCCTCGGAATTTTGGTTAGTTTATGTTAATTAGGTATGATGGGGATTGATTGGTGAGGAAATTGGTGTGAATTGATGAAAAACCAGAAAAGGGAAAAATTTTGATTTAGGGCAGAATCGGGTTTTTGCCATTTTGACCTAGCTACGGTTGTTTGTTTTAAGATTCCTTTTGGAAGTTTAAAATAGGTTATTAGAGGAGTATGTGGCCCTTGGAATCGTTTGATTCCGATAACCGACGCGAAAGTTATGCACGTTTGAAGTTTAGAGTTGGTTTTTACCGAACCCAAATTAGTGGCCCGTTTAGTCAGGTTTTAGTTGGATTAGGCTAGAAATAGTAGTTTGAGAATAATTGGTGAATGTAAGTTTAATTTTGATGAAGTTTGAATTTTTGTCGTAGGTCGAGCCGTAGGTGGGCAAGAAACCGAACATCCTCAGCAAGCTAGGACGCCAGGTAAGTAGTAGTGTGGGTGTAATGCTTGAGAGTCACCCAGAAGGGCCTATATCACAGTTGGTTGCATGTTGCGAGTCGTAAACACGTTTTGAGTAGTCTGTATGTGAGGTGCTTCGCGAATTTCGAGTGGGACTCAGGCCGGAGGTGGTGTGCTCCGCGAATTTCGAGTGGGACTCGGGCCGGAGGTGATGTGCTCCTCGAATTCCGAGTGGGACTCGGGCCGGAGGTGATGTGCTCCGCAAATTCCGAGTGAGACTCGCGCCGGAGGTGATGTGCTCTGCGAATTCCAAGTGGGACTCGGGCCAGAGGTGATGTGCTTCGCGAATTCTGAGTGAGACTCGGGCCGGAGGAGGTAAGCAGGTTAAGGGTTGTAGATACGTATGTGATGGGAAGTCGTCGGTAGTTGGTTGGTATGTAGGCAGTGAGCTTTGTGAGGGTTGTGGGAGTAGGTAGTGAGCCTTGTGAGGGTTGTGGGACAGTTGTACGTAGATGGTGAGCCTTGTGAGGGTTGTGGGACGGTTGTACGTAGGTAGTGAGCCTTGGGAGGGTTGTGGGACGGTTGTACGTAGATGGTGAGCGTTGTGAGGGTTGTGGGACGGTTGTATGTAGGCAGTGAGCTTGGTGAGGGTTGTGGGACAGTCGTACGTATGTGGTGAGCCTTGTGAGGGTTGTGAGATAGTTGTACGTAGGTAGTGAGCTTTGTGGGGATTTTTGGAACGGTTGTATGTAGGTGGTGAGTCTGGTGGGTTTGTGGGTAAGTTGTGCGTAGGTGGAGAGTCAGTCGTGCGTAGGTTGTAAGTTTGGTGAGGTTGTGGGTCATGGTATGTAAGTTGCGAGTCTTGCGTACGTGGTGAGTCGTAAGTACAGATGTGGACGAGAAGCTGTCGATAGTTGGTCATAGTGTAGGATGTGAGTCTTGTGTGTGTTGTGGCCATAGGTACGTATGTGTATGTGTAGTCATTGTTAGTTGTACGTTGTGAGTCTTGCATACGTGGCGGGTTGTGGGTATGAGTTGTGAGTCCTGTGTAGGTTGTGGGATAGTTTTGTGTAGGTTGTGAATCTTGGGTAGGTCGCGGCCTAGTTGTGTGTATGTTATGAGTCTTGTGCAGGTTATGGGTTTTAGGCACATTTGTGATGCGATGCGGTGAGATGATGACAACGTGTGTAGAGACCTGCATATGTTAGGATTGCATAACCAGTTTTCATGCTTCACGTTTATTTTCCAGCACTTTACTTGCTAAGCTTTGAGCTTACGGTGTGTTATGTGGTGTAGGTACTGCTGAGCTGATGGGTGTGTACCGAGAATCTGACTAGGAGTAGGTGGCAGTTGGTGGCGTGCGACCAGGGCCCCGGTTGATGACAGTGTTAGGGCGACCCGACCCAGGATGAGCCGTAGCATGGTGTTGATGGGGAGTAGGATTTTTTGTCTTTTGTGGGGTTATTTGTATATAGTCATAGTTATGGGTGATATGTCACCTTATACTGTGGACTTTCTTCATTTTGGTCGATAGTATTCTCGTTCTGTTATGATGATTGTTTGGAGATTTGGTAGACTAGATAGTTGTGTAGAAGTATTCTGGATTGGTTGAGATTTATTCGTTTGCAGGTACTTAGCATTTTGGGGGCGCCATTTTCAGGCGTTACTCTGCCAAAATTTTCGGGGAGGACGCCGTGGTGCTTATTGGTTAGGATTAAGGAAAATTAGTGAGTTGTTTAGCTCAGAGTAGTCCCTGTAGCGAACCGCGAATCCGGGTGGGTTTTCGGGGCGTTACAAATTGGGTTATGCTGGTAACTAAACAGAAATGAATGACAAAATATACTAGATAGAAACCAACGAAAACAGAGGACAAATGAAAAAGAAAACAACGGACAAAACTGAAAAACTCAAAACAATGAACTAGTGATCGATGCACGGTTTAATACCACCTAATGTACTTTGGACCTGCAGATTTGTCGCTAAGCAGGAACAATTACATGTGGAAGCAATAAACCGATCGGTAAATTTTTTTGTTCTCGGGTTTAACCAAAAACAACCAAAACAGAGAACGTAAATTGAGTGGAGGATGGAAATGAAGTGGGTGATTGAGAAACCTAGTGAAACTCACTCAAAGGACTCCGATGAGATGAATGGACGTGGTGAAAGTCACTGCCGACCCGTTCAGCAATTTCGACACTGTCAAGGTGGAAACAGCTTCGTCGGAACAGCGACACGGACGTCTTCGGATATGACGCACCGAAGGAACGCAGCTAGGATGTTACGTACCTAACTTATGTTGAACACAATAAAAAAAAATACTACATAAGTCAAATGACTTCTTGCACTCACTTTCTTCCTCCACAGAGGTTTTTATTTTGTAAAGAAAATAAGATACATAGATGATTCTTTCAAGTCTCTATTTATAGAGGCTTGCAAGGAGCACATTCCTTGAAATAAGGAATGTGAACATGCATAAGAGAGGCGCCGTGTTCTGAAGAAGAAAAACTTCTTATTTTTCTTCTTTGCATTTAATAGGTGGGGACGACATTGAATATCAACACTCCCCCTCAATGTCGGCTATCATGTTGAGTTACTTTCGAAATTCTTCAAATTTACTGACATTCAGACTTTTTGTGAACAAATCTACAACTTGATTGGTTGTCGTCACATGACGCATCTCTATCTCTTCTTGTAAGACTTTTTCTCTAATGAAATGATAATGCACTTCTACATGCTTAGTCCTCGCATGAAATGCCGGATTCTCCGCCAAATGGATTGCTGATTAATTATCGCAATAAAGTGGTATGACATAATCAACTGGTTGGTGCAAATCTTCCATCAAATGAATTAGCCATGTACTCTCCTGAGCTGCCATGGCCGCTGCTTGGTACTCTGCTTCGGTAGTTGATAGTGACACGGTTGGTTGTCGCTTGCTACACCAGGAAATTGTTCCACCTCCGAGTTTAAACACATATTCGGTCGTTGATCGACGCGTGTCATGATCTCTAGCATAATCTGCATCGCAATAGCCAACCAACTTGCAATCGCCACCTCTTTTGTACAAAAGATCATAGTCAAATGTACCCTTGATATACCTCACAATTCGTCGAACCGCTTCTAAGTGAGACTTCTTTGGATTTTGCATGTACCATCTAACAACACCAACTGCAAAAGAAATGTCAGGTCGGGTCAGAGTTAGGTAAATTAGACTACCCATGAGTTGTCGATACATCATCGTATCCGCCAAATCTTTGCCTTCATGTGCACACATTTTGGCATTGGCATCCATTGGTGTTGAAATTGGCTTGCACTCTTGCATACCAAACTTTTGTAACAAATCTATGGAGTATTTCTTTTGACATAGAAATAAACCATCACTTGTTCGATCGATTTCTAATACGAGAAAATGTTTGAGCTCTCCAAGCTCTTTCATCTGGAAGCGAATAGACAAATTTTCCTTTGTTCGATGAATCTCTTCTTCGTCGTCTCCTGTGATGATCAAATCATCCACGTAAATCAACACCATTTCTAGTTTTTCTTCTCTAGTTTTCACAAACAGGCTAGAATCTGCATGTGCCAACAAGTAACCACTTTTGGTAAGAAATTCAGCAATCTTGCCGTACTATGCTCTTGGCGCTTGCTTCAACCCGTAGAGCGCCTTTCTCAACTTGCATACATAGTTGGGACGAGTTCTGCTCTCGAACCCTCTTGGTTGGACCATGTATATCTCTCAATCTAACTCTCCATGCAAGAAAGCATTTTTCACATCCATCTGCCAGAGTTTCTAGTCTTTGCTGGTTGCAAGAGCTAGAAGGACTCGCACAGTTGTAATCTTCGCCACTGGACTAAATGTCTCATCATAGTCAAGTCCATACTGCTGAGAGAAGCCACGAGCTACAACCCGAGCCTTGTATCGCTCAATCGATCCATCTGGATGAGTCTTGATCTTGTAGACCCATTTGCATAAATTGGTTTTACTTCTCTTGGCTTTGACACAAGCTCTCATGTTTGATTCTGGTCCAATGCTAGAATCTCTTCCTCCGTAGCTTTGACCCATTCAATTCTTTGAAAGGCTTCTTCAAATGTCTCTGGCTCTTTTGGACTCTCCACTCTTGCTACAGCTACATTGGCATACCTCGGATTCGGCATCCGAACTCTTGTTGACCTTCTAAGTTGTGATTGTGGACTTGTTGCTCCTTGACTTGATTCCTCTTCTTCAACTGGTCTCTGATAAATACCAGTTTACCATGGATTCTCAGTCGTTGTGTGCTCATCATCATCTTCCACCTCTTCATGTGCTACTGGATCTTGTCGCACCTTTACAACTTGCTCCCCCATTATTTGTAATTGATCTTCAAGAATTTTGGAATCTGGTAATTCCTCTTCGTTAGAAGACCACCACGGAGATGCTTCATCAAACACCACATTTCGTGATACGAAGCATCTACCACTCTTTGGATCATATCTAATGAAGATACAACGAATCACCTTCTTATCAAATTTGCTGCGCAAATGATCAGACACAAATACGTAACACACACAGTCGAAAACTCAGAATTGACCAACTGCAGTTTTGCATTCCACAGTCTCTCGAAGGGTGAATCAAATCCAAGCCTTGGTTGAGGAAGTCGGTTGATAACATAGGCTACAGTCTTTATGCACTCAGCCCAAAATCTTCCTTGGGCATTCCATCCATGTAGCATACTCCGACAAATCTCTGCCAAATGTCGGTTCTTCCTTTCAGCTACGCCATTTTGTTGTGGCGTATTTGGACAACTAATCTGATGACGGATTCGACATTGTCGCAAGTATCAAAAAAACTCATTTGACATGTATTCTCCTCCATTATCCGTGTGCAAACATTGGATTTTCCTTCCAATTTCTCATTCCACGACTTCTTTGAGCTCCTTGAATTTTGAGAGCATCTTAGATTTTTCTTTTATGAAGAAAACCCAAACATATCTAGAGAAGTCATCAATTAATGTAACCATATATCGCATCTCGCTGATAGATGGTTGTTTGACTCGCCCAAAGACATCAGAGTGTACCAACTCTAGTGGCATCTTCGCCATAAACTTTGATTCTTTATACGGTAATTGATGAGCTTTACCGTATTGACAACCCGCACACACCGTGTCTTCTCTAACTTCTAGTTGAGGAAGACCACGGAGCATCGATTTTTTCATCATCACTATCAACTTGTGATAACCAACGTGCCCAAACCTCGCGTGCCACAGATCCCCCGTCTCATTCTTTCGAGTCTTATCTACATAAGCTGTCTCTATTGTCATTACATAGATAGACTCCAACTTCTGTTCTTCCATCGTTGGTGTACCCGAGATCTTCACATCTTCGTACACCTTGACATCTTGGGGACCGAACAAGACATAACGACCAAATGATGTCAACTGCACCACCGATAGCAGGTTTTTCTTCATGCCGGGTATATGAAACACCTCTTGAAGCAGTACCTCGTTAGGAGCGTAACGAGACACAATGGTTGTTTTACCAATATGAGATATTGGTAACCTGGATTTATTAATCGTTACCACCACACGACTCTCTTTATACTCTACCTTCTCTTGCAGCTTACTCTCATCACCGGTCATATTATTCAAACAACTGAAGTCGACGATCCAATCTTTATCATAGTCAATTCGCCTTGGTACTGTCACAACAAGCGCCGATTCATCTTCTTCCACAGCCAGAGATGCGACGACATCCCAATCATCATCACTTGAATTTTTTGTTTTTGAGGTCGCTGTGTTTCCTTCGGCATTTCTTTTCTTGGACCAACAATCTTTTGCCATGTGGCCCTTCTTCCCGCAGTTGTATTAGTTACCATCAAACCTCTTGTTTTGACTGGACGAATTACTTCGATTTTGTTCTTTTGAGCTCCCCCTGACCGAGGGTTCCCTTGATGATATGTCTTGTCATTATTCTTCCATGATCCTTTGCCACCATTCGATTTATATCACTCTTTGTTCTTCTTGACAAAGAGTGCTTCTTCTTTACTCTTCCGTGAGCTTTCACCGATTTCTTTGGCCATCTCTTCTTGGTCAGATAGTGGATTTTCAAAATCCACTAATGACGATTGAGTAGGCCACCCTTGTATGGCAGTAACAAAGCCTCCATACCTTGGATTCAAACCATGAATGATGATTCTTCTTATTCTTGGTTCCTTGATTGTGGCTTTAGGATCCAACTCAGAAATTTCCCGACATAAGGTCTTTACCTTGTGAAAGTTTTGATTGATCATCATATCACGCTGCTTGATAGATAACAACTCATTTTCGAGGAGTTGTAATCTCATGTCATTTTTCCGTGAAAAGAGTGCTTTGAAAGTGTCCCAAGCTGATTTTGGCGTTTCAGCTTGCCTAATGTGCTCCAGCATTTCTTTATCTATTGTGCTCTTCATTGCAAACATGGTCTTTCCTGCCTTAATCCTCCACTTTCGGGTGGTATTTTCATCTGTTGGGATCGTGGTTTCATTACCACCAATGATATCCCACAGATCCTGACCTTGCAAGTATGACTCCATGCACGTTGCCCATGCGTTATAATTTGTGTTAGTGAGTTTCTTGATACCTCCCACAACTTGAAGGTCACTCATTGTTTTGGCAGAACTCCGACACTACTGATAAGTGTGTATTTTACACACTTATTTATACTTTTTACACTTAGTTTGATAAGTTTTTCTCAAGTGTTTGAAAGAATTTGATGAATTTTGTGTAAGTGTGCAGATTTATAAAGTTAAATAAAAATGATGGAATAAAAAAAATGCTTCAAGCTTTGTTCGAATTTTTTCTCAATCAAGCAAATCAATTATACAAAAGTCGTTGAAATAGTACATCAGAGTTGTATAAATAGAACTGAAAGAATCTGCTCAAGACTTCTACAAGATGTTCAAAGGACAGTGTCTCCACGTCCCCAAAGTCTCTCCTGCTTGGATTCAAGACGTTAAAAATTCACAAAGGCAAATGGGAAACTCACAGCTCCACTCAGATCATGAACTACACAGCAGATGGAAAGGCAGAGGTGTACAAGGAAAGAGCTGAATTTGATGATGAGAATAATATAGTGACCCTGCAGATACAACAGAAGAGTGAAAATAGATATACGAGAGAAGCTGAGAAGTAGAGAACACAAACGGCAGAAAAACAATGAAAAGTTGGCGAAATTAAACAGAGAATGTGGCGATCAATCGCTCATTCCAAGCGATCGATCGCCAAGAGAGAAAAAATATTGAGAAAAACGTTGCAAGAAAACCAGAGGATGTGGCGAACGTTCGCTCATTTCCGGCGATCGATCGCCACATGAATTTAATTTAGAAAGTTTACTTAATTTAATCTCCGCCGTTTACCTTGAGGATGGAATGAATCTCTACCATTGATCGAGTAAAAAGAAAAGATTAAAAACCTAAAGAAGTAGAGCCTTGATGGGGTCTGCGATTTTGGGATGCTTCGGCGATCTGGCATTCAGCGGAGTCGGCGATTTTAGCAGGATTCAGTTTTGAGCGATTTTGGAAGGAAGCAGCAGATTCGGTGATTGGGTGATTTTGGAAAACAGCGCTGGGAGATTTTCTTCAAGCTTTCCAAGGCAAAGAGGAGTTCTGGAGACTAGGTTTTTGAGAGAGATTTTCATCTGAGGCAGAGAGAAGCACTGGAGGCGACTTTCGGCAGAGAGGAATCAGGATATTTTTTTAACACCCGAAAACTTTACCCAATATTTTAACTATGTGTTTAGAGTTTCGTACAAAATCTTAGGGAGTTACCCAAACGAAAGATAAATGGATGGAGAAACAAAAATTTAGATTTTTAGAGGGATTAACTAAAAGAGGGATTTAAAAAGTATATGGTATATGGTTTATTGGATTAACTTAATAAATTAAATTAAGGTTGAATTAAATGCAATGCTTCTTCACGAAGCCACTACAATCCATGTATCCAAACAACTCACCCACCTCCCCTCCTCTTTTACGTAACTCCTTTCTTCTCTTTTTCTCCAATAAAACACACACTCTCTCTCTCTCTCTCACTCTCCCTCCTTCCCTCTCTCTGCTAAGTTCTCACTTTTCCTCTCTTGCTCTTTCCCCTCCCACGAAGAAATCGCCATTCTCCTTCGGATCCAATCAGCTCCACGCCAGCGCCTAAGCCAGCCCTCCTCTTTCCTCTCCTAGTTTGAGTTTTAAAGAAGAAAAATATGGGGGAAAACCTTTCCTCTCTTTTCTAGCATTTAAAGTCGAAGAAAACACACTTTTCTTCTCTTCATTCCAAGGTATGGTTTGGGTGATTTTAGTTGGGTTGTTTATAGGTTGATCGTTGATGATTCATACGAAAAGAAAATGGGATTGATTAAAAATGTTAAGAAATCTAAGGTTAAAATACAGGGCAGTTTTGGTTCTGAGGATTTTCGACCCATTTATTGTATTTTGTTTGCTAAATGGATTATGTCACATGAAAGTAGACATTTTAAGGATTTCATAGGCATAAGAATTATCAAATTCGGATGGATATACAATTTGTTATGAATTTTCGAAGTCAAGATAAAAACTGTAAAACTTATTCTGGGCAGTTACGGTTTTGGAAATTCTGCCACTCATTGTGATTTGTTTTTTATAAATGGTTTATACTAGATGAAAATAGACACTTTAAAGAAGTCGTAGCCTTTGGAATCAAGTCATTTCGATATTTGTAGAGAAAGTTACGAATTTTAGAAGTTTGCTCAAAATTGTAAGCCAAATCCGGGTTTTCGCTTGATGTTAAGTTGTTTGATTAAAAATTGATCCAAATGTTGATTGTTTGAAGTGCTTGAGGAGAATTATGTGAAATGTGACCTATCCTTAGATTTCATTATTGGGATTGTTTAATTGGATTAAAGTGATGTGTTGGATAGAAGTTGGTAAATGGATTGAAGTTTGGAAAATTTGGAATAGTTTTAGTATTTCGTTTAAAACTAGTGCATTGAGACGTTTAGATTGGACTTGATTGAGAAATGGTATTTAGAAGTACTTGGATTTATTGAAATTGAATTGCCGAGATTGGAATTGATAGCAATACAAGTGTGTAATAATGAATTGAGGTTTATTGCCATGAAATGTAATTGTGGAGTTTTGATGTTCAACGTTGTAGTTGATGAAATGTATTGATTTTGGATAAGGGTTATGAATTTTATGGCGAATATGAGTTATAGAGATTGATGTGAAATTATCCTGTTATAGGTCGAGCATGGTAACGGAGTAGGATTCAGGTACCTCGGTTGCTAAAGACGACAAGTAAGTAATGTTGCATGTTATAGGTTCGTGCAACACCGAGACGTTCAAGATTTTCAACTCTGCAGCAAACAGGTAAGTTCATGACCGTAGGTTGGCCCTTAAGGCCCTACATCACAGAGGTACTAGGGTCCCAGTTCTGACGGGTAGTTTTGGGTAGAAATGTTATAGCTTCTGTTCAGTTTGTGTTTTGTGTTGTCTGTTCAGCTTATGTCTCGAGTTGTCTGTTTTCTGTCTCATAATATGCCCTGCTGTTTCTGATGTCTGTTGTTATAGATTCAGGCACTGAGAATGTCATGCATACACGTTTTACTGAAAATCCATGCAAAAATTGATTTTCTGTACACTGTTTGAAACTAAACAAGATAAAATCTGACTGTATGTAATGTACTGGTTAAGTGTGGGACGGGGACTGGCCCCTCTGGTTTTATCCCTCCCTGGGAATCTGAAAATATTGTCCCTGGCAAGGACCCTCTGGTTTTATCCCTCCCTGGGAATCTGAAAACTGTCGTGCCTGATAGTGCACCTACTGAACCAGTTCCCCTATAAGCCCCACTTATACCCCTCTGCCACTGAAATGTAAAGTTCTGTTCTGTCACTGTATTCTGAAAACTGCATGCATAGCATTTTGCATCACTGCATCTGTATTATGTCCTTACTGAGTTTTCGACACATAGGTGAACTCTCTGATGTAGGTACTGAACCCGATAATGAGGACTTTGTGCCTCAAGACAATGATCTGATGTAGCTGGTCGCTCGAGCTCATGGGGATTTTAGTTGCTCCAGTCAGGCATAAATTTTCTGTCCTGAGGTTTTAAGTTTCCCTGAAATGTTTATATCTGTAATGTCTTATGAAATTCTGGTTTCTGTGTCAATGTTTAAAATCTCTGTATTCGACAGTTGTATTTGTGTCTTGAAATTATTCTGAAACTGCTGGGATTGCTTTTATCTGTTTGTGCATGAATGACTTCTAGTTTCGGGAAGTATCCATGCAGTCTGTTTCTTTGAATCTGTCATTTGCAAAGTATATTCTGAAATCTTGATTAGAATCGGGTATTGAAGGTCTATAACCTTTACACATTCTGTTTCTGCTGTATTTGACAGTAGAATTATGTTCTGAAGTATTCTGAAATTGTTTGGAATATTTTCTGTTGGCCTGTGCATGGATGGTTTCTGGTTTTAGAGCTATCCATGCAACTTGATTTTTCTGAAGTTTCTGCCGTGATTTACTGTTATGTTTGAAAAATCATATTTTGAATCGGTTTTGAAGGTTTGAAACGTTTATGTTTTTATGCCCTCTGTTTGTTTGTCTTCCTGTTAAAAGTTGTCAAATTCTGCCTTTAAAACTATGTCTTCCGATTGCGTCCTCCGCTGTTTTAAAATTTCATCATCCGGTCACTGTTCACATTTTTCATCATCCGGTCACTGTTCACATTTTTAATCATCCGGTCACTGTTCACATTTTTCATCATCCGGTTACTGTTCACATTTTTCATCATCCGGTCACTGTTCACATTTTTCATCATCCGGTCACTGTTCACATTTTTCATCCACCGATCACTGTTCACAATTTTCATCATCCGGTCACTGTTCACACTTTTCATCCGGTTCACTTCCACCGGTCACTGTTCACACTTTTCATCCACTGGTCATTATTATTTGAATTCATTGCTGCCTTTTTAAACTAAGTCTTCCGCTTTCATTTTCTGTTTCCTGCTACTGCCAATTGCACTGTTTCATTTCTCCACTGTTTCCTTTTCTCTGTTCTGATTCCAAATCCCGGAAATGTTTTTCCTTCTCTGTTAAACTTTAGGGTTTTACTCTTAAAAGTTCAGTCTGTTTTCTGTTTGTTTTAAAAAAAAAAAAAATAGTCACCGTTTCCCGTTGACTGTCCCGGAGTGACGGCTCCGACCCCGGACTCGGATCGGGTTCGGTCTCGGGCTGTCACAGTTGTGGTATCAGAGAGACACGGTTTTAAAACCGATTCTGTGAAATGTCTGACTGCGCAACCCGCCACGTGAGATCGCTCCACCAACTGTAAGTGTTTAAGTTTTGTTAAAAGTTTTTGTTTATTAAATTTAGATATTATGTTTATAGGATTATCTTAGATACGGTGAGAAGACATCAAAGTGAAGCAAGCAATAGTGTCAGGACCATCAATCGCTTAACAGAGCTGGTGAGTGCACAGTCTCGTATGGTCGAACGTATGATGGCCAGAGAAGATAATGAGAATAATAACCATGCAAGTGCTCCACGTGACACCAGTGGAGATTGATTCAGGCGACTCCAACCACCTACATTTGATGGATTATCGACGGACTCAACTCACGCTGGGGACTGGATCTGGCAGATCAAACGTATCTTCAACTTTGTGGAAGTGGATGAGAACAAGAAAGTTATATATATGCCACGTTTCATCTCACCGGGAATACTGGATTTTGGTGCGACACTGAGCAGTCAACTACTGTGGCATTAAGCTGGAACGGATTCAAGAGGATTTTCTATGAGAAGTACTTCGACCGCTGTGTGAGGAAGAAAAATATGATCGAGTTCTCTTGATTGCGGCAATAGGGATCGGTGGCTGACTATGTCCGACGATTCGAGTCCTTGTCTCGCTTTGCAAGCCATCTTGTGGGGAAAGAAGAGAACAAAATGTATCAGTTTGCTTAAAGGTTAAAGCTGGAGATTTTAGAATGAGTGAAGACTGTAGTCATTGATGACATGTCTTTTCACAAGATTCTGGCTGAGGCCTTGGAGCTGAGTGACATAGAGATGAAAATACAAAGGCAAAGGGAACAGCCAAGCCAAGGAAATTTTTCAGGGAAGTGCAACCGCAACACCCGAACAAGGGGTGCCAACAACCACAGCATAGGGGTGTTATGAGGCAGTTATGGATCAAGGGAAAAGCAAGCAACTGTAAGGAGGCTTCTCAGGCTCCTATGTTCCCATTTTTGCTAGTGGCCTCACTCTGGAGAATGATTTATTTAGGAAGAGACGAACGAATGGGAGAGCCTCAATGCTTTTATGGGATAATCTGATGAAAACTAGGATTTTGCAATGTGCCGTAGGATTTAGTTCAGAGATCCAAGACCATTCTAGTTATATGTTAGTAGGTGTTTGGTTATGTTTAATACGACTTGAAAATATAAGGACAATCTTAGGTATTAGTCGAGGAGATGTAAGTGTTAGATTCTGTTTAATGTTCTTTTGTATATATACGTAAGGATGAAAGCTGAAGAGTTAGGGTGAGAACTCCTTCTAAGTACTTAGCGTAGGTTGATTGAGGAAAACTTCAAAAATTTGGGGGGGGGGGGGGGGGGGGGGTCACCTAGTCAAGGACTGCCCAATGCTAAATAAAGGACCTGCGTGAGAGCACCAAGAGTCTCCACCCTCACAGATGCAAAGGATGCAATGCAGCACACAATAGTCACAGGTACATTTTAATTCTGAAATATAATAGGTAATGAATAACAGCGGGTGTTGTGTGGATTAAGAATATAAAATGCTAGGAGATGTTATGTGAATTAGTTTAGGAATTCAAGGATGTTACCTAGTAATGAAATGAAGTAGACTTGAGGACTTAGAAAGTTTAGGAGGTTTGGAGTAATGGTGTAGATTTATCTACAACAAGTTTGCGAACAAGTGAATGGTTAGATGAATCATTGCAAGGAAGTCAAGAAAAACATTCAGAACTCAACTAGGTGGAACAAAAGAGGGTGGACTAGTTAGGGAACTTTGAAGAAATCCTTGGGTGATATGATTTTTATGTTAAGTACTAAAGTTTGGAGAACGATTGGAAGGAATGATAAGAAGTATTAAGGATAAGTGAAGGGATTAATTAGATTAAATAGAGGGTCAAATATTTAGTGTTACATGAATTGAGGATATCGAATAGGGAGAGCGAGGATTGGCATGAAAGTTTTTTTTTTATGAAGCTAAGTCAGGAGATCTCAAAGGTTCGACTCATACTTAACGAAGTTGTAGCCGATGAATACATGAATGATTTAAGGTTAGAGTAAATAGTTTAGAGCGAATCAATGGTGAGACTTTGGGATTTGACTGTATTTAGAGTTAATAGAAATTTAAGTTGGACCAATCGAACACAATAGGTGTAGTTATGAAAATTTCATTTGAGGAGATAATGAGAGAGCTCATTAGTGAACAGAGTTTAATAACCAGGTACTAGAATCTACAGTTTAGAATGAATGAATATGGAAGTGTAGAAATTAGATAGTACTTAAATGGATTAGTAGATGGAGAGACGATCAAGACTAAGCAAATTTTGAGGACAAAATTTATTTTTAAGGGGAGTAGAATGTAACACCCGAAAACTTTACCCAATATTTTAACTATGTGTTTAGAGTTTCGCACAAAATCTTAGGGAGTTACCCAAACGAAAGATAAATGGATGGAGAAACAAAAATTTAGATTTTTAGAGGGATTAACTAAAAGAGGGATTTAAAAAGTATATGGTATATGGTTTATTGGATAAACTTAATAAATTAAATTAAGGTTGAATTAAATGCAATGCTTCTTCATGAAGCCACTACAATCCATGTATCCAAACAACTCACCCACCTCCCCTCCTCTTTTACGTAACTCCTTCCTTCTCTTTTTCTCCAATAAAACACACACACACTCTTTCTCTCTCTCACTCTCCCTCCCTCCCTCTCTCTGCTAAGTTCTCACTTTCCCTCTCTTGCTCTTTCCCCTCCCACGAAGAAATCGCCATTCTCCTTCGGCTCCAATCAGCTCCACGCCAGCGCCCAAGCCAACCCTCCTCTTTCCTCTCCTAGTTTGAGTTTTAAAGAAGAAAAATATGGGGGAAAACCTTTCCTCTCTTTTCTAGCATTTAAAGTCGAAGAAAACACACTTTTCTTCTCTTCATTCCAAGGTATGGTTTGGGTGATTTTAGTTGGGTTGTTTATAGGTTGATCGTTGATGATTCATACGAAAAGAAAATGGGATTGATTAAAAATGTTAAGAAATCTAAGGTTAAAATACAGGGCAGTTTTGGTTCTGAGGATTTTCGGCCCATTTATTGTATTTTGTTTGCTAAATGGATTATGTCACATGAAAGTAGACATTTTAAGGATTTCATAGGCATAAGAATTATCAAATTCGGACGGATATACAATTTGTTATGAATTTTCGAAGTCAAGATAAAAACTGTAAAACTTATTCTGGGCAGTTACGGTTTTGGAAATTCTGCCACTCATTGTGATTTGTTTTTTATAAATGGTTTATACTAGATGAAAATAGACACTTTAAAGAAGTCGTAGCCTTTGGAATCAAGTCATTTCGATATTTGTAGAGAAAGTTACGAATTTTAGAAGTTTGCTCAAAATTGTAAGCCAAATCCGGGTTTTCGCTTGATGTTAAGTTGTTTGATTAAAAATTGATCCAAATGTTGATTGTTTGAAGTGCTTGAGGAGAATTATGTGAAATGTGACCTATCCTTAGATTTCATTATT
Organism: Begonia masoniana; assembly: GCA_022432975.1. Classification (NCBI taxonomy): domain Eukaryota; kingdom Viridiplantae; phylum Streptophyta; class Magnoliopsida; order Cucurbitales; family Begoniaceae; genus Begonia; species Begonia masoniana. The sequence goes on along the minus strand of CM039507.1, from coordinate 30,958,086 downwards.
GGGATTGTTTAATTGGATTAAAGTGATGTGTTGGATAGAAGTTGGTAAATGGATTGAAGTTTGGAAAATTTGGAATAGTTTTAGTATTTCGTTTAAAACTAGTGCATTGAGACGTTTAGATTGGACTTGATTGAGAAATGGTATTTAGAAGTACTTGGATTTATTGAAATTGAATTGCCGAGATTGGAATTGATAGCAATACAAGTGTGTAATAATGAATTGAGGTTTATTGCCATGAAATGTAATTGTGGAGTTTTGATGTTCAACGTTGTAGTTGATGAAATGTATTGATTTTGGATAAGGGTTATGAATTTTATGGCGAATATGAGTTATAGAGATTGATGTGAAATTATCCTGTTATAGGTCGAGCATGGTAACGGAGTAGGATTCAGGTACCTCGGTTGCTAAAGACGACAAGTAAGTAATGTTGCATGTTATAGGTTCGTGCAACACCGAGACGTTCAAGATTTTCAACTCTGCAGCAAACAGGTAAGTTCATGACCGTAGGTTGGCCCTTAAGGCCCTACATCACAGAGGTACTAGGGTCCCAGTTCTGACGGGTAGTTTTGGGTAGAAATGTTATAGCTTCTGTTCAGTTTGTGTTTTGTGTTGTCTGTTCAGCTTATGTCTCGAGTTGTCTGTTTTCTGTCTCATAATATGCCCTGCTGTTTCTGATGTCTGTTGTTATAGATTCAGGCACTGAGAATGTCATGCATACACGTTTTACTGAAAATCCATGCAAAAATTGATTTTCTGTACACTGTTTGAAACTAAACAAGATAAAATCTGACTGTATGTAATGTACTGGTTAAGTGTGGGACGGGGACTGGCCCCTCTGGTTTTATCCCTCCCTGGGAATCTGAAAATATTGTCCCTGGCAAGGACCCTCTGGTTTTATCCCTCCCTGGGAATCTGAAAACTGTCGTGCCTGATAGTGCACCTACTGAACCAGTTCCCCTATAAGCCCCACTTATACCCCTCTGCCACTGAAATGTAAAGTTCTGTTCTGTCACTGTATTCTGAAAACTGCATGCATAGCATTTTGCATCACTGCATCTGTATTATGTCCTTACTGAGTTTTCGACACATAGGTGAACTCTCTGATGTAGGTACTGAACCCGATAATGAGGACTTTGTGCCTCAAGACAATGATCTGATGTAGCTGGTCGCTCGAGCTCATGGGGATTTTAGTTGCTCCAGTCAGGCATAAATTTTCTGTCCTGAGGTTTTAAGTTTCCCTGAAATGTTTATATCTGTAATGTCTTATGAAATTCTGGTTTCTGTGTCAATGTTTAAAATCTCTGTATTCGACAGTTGTATTTGTGTCTTGAAATTATTCTGAAACTGCTGGGATTGCTTTTATCTGTTTGTGCATGAATGACTTCTAGTTTCGGGAAGTATCCATGCAGTCTGTTTCTTTGAATCTGTCATTTGCAAAGTATATTCTGAAATCTTGATTAGAATCGGGTATTGAAGGTCTATAACCTTTACACATTCTGTTTCTGCTGTATTTGACAGTAGAATTATGTTCTGAAGTATTCTGAAATTGTTTGGAATATTTTCTGTTGGCCTGTGCATGGATGGTTTCTGGTTTTAGAGCTATCCATGCAACTTGATTTTTCTGAAGTTTCTGCCGTGATTTACTGTTATGTTTGAAAAATCATATTTTGAATCGGTTTTGAAGGTTTGAAACGTTTATGTTTTTATGCCCTCTGTTTGTTTGTCTTCCTGTTAAAAGTTGTCAAATTCTGCCTTTAAAACTATGTCTTCCGATTGCGTCCTCCGCTGTTTTAAAATTTCATCATCCGGTCACTGTTCACATTTTTCATCATCCGGTCACTGTTCACATTTTTAATCATCCGGTCACTGTTCACATTTTTCATCATCCGGTTACTGTTCACATTTTTCATCATCCGGTCACTGTTCACATTTTTCATCATCCGGTCACTGTTCACATTTTTCATCCACCGATCACTGTTCACAATTTTCATCATCCGGTCACTGTTCACACTTTTCATCCACCGGTCACTGTTCACACTTTTCATCCACCGGTCACTGTTCACACTTTTCATCCACTGGTCATTATTATTTGAATTCATTGCTGCCTTTTTAAACTATGCTACTGCCAATTGCACTGTTTCATTTCTCCACTGTTTCCTTTTCTCTGTTCTGATTCCAAATCCCGGAAATGTTTTTCCTTCTCTGTTAAACTTTAGGGTTTTACTCTTAAAAGTTCAGTCTGTTTTCTGTTTGTTTTAAAGAAAAAAAATAGTCACTGTTTCCCGTTGACTGTCCCGGACTGACGGCTCCGACCCCGGACTCCGATCGGGTTCGGTCTCGGGCTGTCACAATTTTTGCATAGCATATTTTTCTACTTTTATTTCTACAATTTAATTATGAATTCTTTTATTATTGTTATTTTTATTCATTTTAGCATGAACTAAACTTTTCTACTAGGGCTACGATGTAGCCAGACGATGTTTATTTTCAGTTTCTTCGTTTAATTATATTTATTGAGTATTTCTTCCAATATTGTTGACGCATTTAATTTCTGCTCTTAATGTCTGTAAATTTCTGGCCAATCTTTACTTGATTTTTGGGGTGTTTTGAGACTGAGAGGTGATAAATACCCGAGCACTGAAATTAATGTCATGAATATACGTAGGTTAGAGATAGTTACGGTATTGATGTGATCATTGGGATTTCTTGATTTATTTGTGTCTGATTAATGTAGGATTTGAGACTGAGAAGTGATAACCCATTAATTAGATAACCTATACAATGCTCGAGAGAGATTGTGTTAGAATTTAGTGAAATCGATCATCAACATAGGAAGAATATTTATGAATATAATTGCGAAGGAAGGAAATAGATGTTGTCTCGGTGAAATCGTAGTACTTAGGCTTTTATCAATTTGATTTAATTCTATTTTATTTGTTGCACTATTTTATCTTAGTTTATTATTAATTATTTTAATTGTTTATTTTACTTTCAATTGTTGAAACCCATAAACACGTTTGTTCAATTTAGAATTAAGATTAATTATTTCGATTTTTAATTAACAAGTCCTCGTGGGTTCGACACTCTCTTTATCACTGTATTACTTGTTGCGACTCGTACACTTGCGAACTAATTTTCACAACAAGTTTTTGGCGCCGTTGCCGGGGACTTTATTTTTTAATATCGAATTAATTATTTTTGATTTTATTTTGAATTCTATTTATTTTGTTTATTTATTTATTTGTGTGATATTTTCAGGTGCATGCGTAAAGAGGGAAACGCTAATCTTCTCCCGCTGAATCTTGAGATCGAACGTACGTGTTGACGAAATCGTAAAGAGAGAAGAAAACTCAGTCAACCAGCGCGTGTCATTATGGAAGATCAAGTGGCAGACGTTGTTGAAAACCGGACTTTGCTAGACTATGTTATACCTACGGTGTCCGGGATTCATTCAGCTATTCAGAAACCGGCCATTACTGCTAATTTTGAAATTAAGCCGGACACATTACACATGATTCAACAATCTCAATTCAGTGGATTACCTTCTGAAGACCCCAAGTATCATATTGCCAATTTCCTAGAAGTTTGCGATACTTTTCGATATCATAATGTGGGGGATGATGCTGTGAGATTACGCCAATTTCCATTCTCTTTAAGGGATCGTGCGAAGAGCTGGCTGAACTCTCTGCCCGCAAATTCTATTAATAATTGGGAAGAGTTATGCCAGAAATTTCTCTCCAAGTTCTTCCCATTCGAGAAGACAACTAGACTTCGCAATGATATAATTAATTTTACTCAGTTCTATGGGGAGACATTATATGAGGCATGGGCTCGTTTTAAGGAGATGTTGAGAAAGTGTCCTAACCATGGCCTACCGATGTGGATGCATATTCAGACTTTTTATATGGGATTATCAGCTTCTACTAAGACTCTGGTCAATGCAGCAGCAGGCGGTGCTTTAATGAGAAAAACGGAAGAAGCCGCTTATGAATTATTAGAAGAATTAGCACTTAACAATGACCAATGTCCAGTGGAGCGATCAATTATGAAGCGCACGACGGGTACTCCAAAAATTGAGGCTATGAAAGCGTTAACTCTACAAGTTGCCTCATTAACTAAGCAACTACAAGAATCTCATATGGCAGCAAGTGTTGGGAAATCAGCGAAGGTTAATTGTCAGTGGTGTCAAGGGCCGCATTTGAGTGAAGAATGTCAAGAGGAAAATCCTATGGCCAAAGAACCCGCAGAGCAAGCTAATTATATGGGTAATTTTAATCGTCAAGGCAATCCCAATTCTAATACTTATAATCCTGGATGGCAGCACCACCCAAATTTTTCATGGAGGAATTCTCAGAACGCTATGCAGCCACCTCCGGCAGCTCAACCAGGTCCATCTCAACAAGTTGAAAAGAAAAGCGATCTTGAAACAGCTCTTATGCAGTTTATGACCGAGACTCGTACTGTAATGCAAAATCAATCCGCTCAAATTCGCAGTCTTGAAAATCAACTTGGTCAATTCGCCAACATTATTAATGGCAGTCCCCAAGGCTCACTCCCAAGTAACACCGAAGTAAATTCGATAGAGCATTGTAATGCAATTACCACTCGAAAGGGCACAGTAGTTGAACCAGTGCAAAAAGAGAAAAACGTGCCAAAAGTTGTTAATGAGGAGTCTAATACAGATGCAGTTCAAAAATCACACCCAGCTCATCAACCACCTCCAGTGCCATTTCCACAAAGATTGAAAAATGTGAAGCTTGACAAACAATTCTCTCAATTCCTTGAAGTCTTCAAGAAGCTCCACATTAATATTCCGTTTGCCGAAGCTTTGGAACAAATGCCGCGTTATGCTAAATTTTTGAAAGATATTCTTTCCCACAAGCACAAAATAGAGGAGTGTGGTTTTATAGCTCTTACAGAAGAATGCAGTGCTATTATTTAGAAAAAGCTACCTCAAAGATTAAAAGATCCAGGAAGTTTTACTGTACCATGCGAGATTGGCAGTTCTGTCTCTACCAGGGCACTATGCGATTTGGGGGCGAGCATTAATTTGATGCCTTTGTCTATATTCCAGAAACTCAATTTAGGCGAAGCAAAGCTGACAGAGGTTACATTATTGATGGCCGATTGTTCTATTAAACACCCGAGGGGAATCATTGAAGATGTGCTCGTAAAGGTCGACAAATTTATATTCCCTGCGGATTTTATTGTGCTTGATATGGAAGAAGATCAAAATGTGCCGATTATATTAGGGCGACCATTCTTAGCTACAGGTGGTGCTGTCATTGATCTTAGAAAGGGGGAGCTCAAATTGCAAGTACAGGATGAAGAGGTGACATTCAAGGTGTATAAGTCAATGGAGTACCCAATATCTAACGCTGACATATTTCGGGTGGAACTCCCTAACACTGTTACAATGGAAGCCTCACGTCAACTAAGCGACTCTCTTGAGCTGAATGAAATGCAATACGTTGAAAATCTGGGAGAATCGACATTACGGGTCATACCACCTATTAAGAAACCACCTGACCACAAAAAGATTCTGGCGAATGATAAGTTGGTAAATGGGCAACAAAGGTTACCATATTGGGACGGTACAGTTAAAAATGCAAATTCCATTATATATCTCGACCCAACATGACACAGCATATCGTCAAGCTGACGACGTTAAAATACGCACTTGGTGGGAGGTAACCCATTTGTTATTTATTTTTATTTTTATTTTTTGTTTTTATTTTATTTTATTTATTATTATTATTATTATTATTTCTATTGTTTTTTTTTTTTATGTTTTAGTTTCTTATTTTATTTTATTTTCTCTTTTTACTTTATTTCTCTTCTTTTATTTTTATTTTTCTTTTTTAAATAGGTTCCGATTAAGTCATTTTATTTTCCTTTTATCATTTTATTTATTTCATGTTAAAAAATAATAATAATAATAATTTCTTTATTTATTTTTATTTTTATTTTTATTTTATTTTATTTTTTTTTCTTACTGTTATTTTTAGTTTTCTTTAGTTTCTTATTTTATTTTCTTTTTATTTATTTTTCTTCTTTTATTTTATTTATTTTTCTTCTTTTAAATAGGGTCCGATTCAGTTATCTTAAATTCTTTTTATCATTTTATCATTTTATTTTATTTTATTTAGTTAAAAAAAAAGAGCTCTTCTCCTCGATTACTCCTTCGACCGAAACTCCACGACCAGCTCAAGACATTATGAGGTACGCGACTTTTACCCTATATTTTTTATACATTGAGGACAATGTCTATTTTAAGTTTGGGGGTGATTTTAGTGTATCTTAGCACTTTGATATATTTTGGTATTGCAATCTGAAATCTTGGTTGAGGTGTCGATGATGCTTTAAATGATTGATTCATGCTTTAATTCCTTGAGAAATGCTGAGCAAAAGAGTGATTTGTTTTAGTTTGCATTGATTAGAGCTTACAGAGTTATCTTCAAAAATCTGAACACGTTTTATTCTTGTTTGATTCTATTTGTTGGTGAAATATTTGTGTAGTCTACTGAGAGTGAAACCCAGACATAGTGAGGGAGTGAACGAGTTTAAATAGGGTAAGGGAGTGTAACTCCAGTCAAATGTATTGAGAACGAGAATACTGTGAAGACAAATCTTTCTTGGTTTTGCTCAATATCCTTGAATGCAAATTGAAATTTTTCTGAAACAAAAGAATGATTTAGGCCATCTTTGAACCGTTTAAGCTTTCTGAGCCTACCTTGTTGTGTCATTTAATGATACCCATAGTTATCCTTTTGAGCCTATTATTTACCATTCAGTAGTCACCTGAATTCAGACCAGCCTTATATATTTTTTCTGCCTTATGAAATGAGCACAGGGATATTGATCTAATTAGGGGAGAGTTGAAAAAAAAAAGAACTGGTGAAATTCAATAGCAACTCCTTTGTCATTTGTTTCTTTTTGCAGCATTAATTCATTGTATTTATGTTATGTGTCAATTGAAAAAAAAAAGCAAGTTTGAACAATTCAGCTTTCAATCTTATTTTATTTTATGCAATTATTAGGTTTGTATTGATATTGTGTTGTAACAATGACAAAGGAGTTAAGATGGGTGATAAGGAGTGAAGTAAGTTTGGGGGTGATATTAGAAGAAAGTTTGAGTGAGTTCAACAAGCCCGTAAGTAAATAGAAGAAAATTTTGAAAGGGTGAAATAAGGAGGAATGAGTGGTGCTCTAGGTATTTGTTTGAATCCATAAAATTCCTACCCTTTAACCCGGCCTTTCATTACAAGCTTGTGAAGACCTATTGACTTTTGTTTTGATTTATGGATATTTGCTATTAGTTGGATAGTGGGCAAAGTTGATGAACGATTAGAGTGAATGGAGTGAAACCGAGTGAAATGAGAATGATGCCTTTACCTGTAGCTACATTAGTTGAACCAACAATTAGAAGAGAATGAGAATGAACGCACACACACACAAAGATTTCTAAGTAAGTTATTGTCAATGCACGCTAATATGAATTAATCCTTTTGCAAAGTGTTTAACTTGGTGGTTTAGTATGAGTTGTTCAAACTGAGACGATGTACCAAAAACTTTGATGAAGATTGCTTTACCATTATATTGTATTGTGCATATTATATGGGGTTGGATTATTTATCTGTTGAGATTTTTGCTTAAGTTTTGTTCGTTTGAGGACAAGCTTTCATTCAAGTTTGGGGGTGTGATAAGTGTGTATTTTACACACTTATTTATACTTTTTACACTTAGTTTGATAAGTTTTTCTCAAGTGTTTGAAAGAATTTGATGAATTTTGTGTAAGTTTGCAGATTTATAAAGTTAAATAAAAATGATGGAATAAAAAAAATGCTTCAAGCTTTGTTCGAATTTTTTCTCAATCAAGCAAATAAATTATACAAAAGTCGTTGAAATAGTGCATCAGAGTTGTATAAATAGAACTGAAAGAATCTGGTCAAGAGTTCTACAAGATGTTCGAAGGACAGTGTCTCCACGTCCCCAAAGTCTCTCCTGCTTGGATTCAAGACGTTAAAAATTCACAAAGGCAAATGGGAAACTCACAGCTCCACCCAGATCAGGAACTACACAGCAGATGGAAAGGCAGAGGTGTACAAGGAAAGAGTTGAATTTGATGATGAGAATAATACAGTGACCCTGGAGATACAACAGAAGAGTGAAAATAGATATATGAGAGAAGCTGAGAAGTAGAGAACACAAACGGCAGAAAAACAATAAAAAGTTGGCGAAATTAAACAGAGAATGTGGCGATCAATCGCTCATTCCAAGCGATCGATCGCCAAGAGAGAAGAAATATTGAGAAAAACGTTGCAAGAAAACCAGAGGATGTGGCGAACGTTCGCTCATTTTCGGCGATTGATTGCCACATGAATTTAATTTAGAAAGTTTACTTAATTTAATCTCCACCGTTTACCCCGGAGGATGGAACGAATCTCTACCATTGATCGAGTAAAAAGAAAAGATTAAAAATGTAACGCCCCGAACCTTCTAAACCCGGTTTGTTACACAAAACTTGCACGAAACTCGGAAACTTTGAACCAAAATTAAAGGTTTACTCGAGAGTCAAAATTTGACGTCTTCTAAAACTTCAAACATTCGAGAACTTACAGCGGAAATCATTTAAGTAAAAATAGAGTTAAACAAAACTATTGTACAATGCTTGAATACTCAGTTGGAATTTTGAGGAATAATCGGTAAAAAGGAATAAAGGTTTAAATCGCAGAATACTTCATAAGTTTCAAAAGTCAAACGCATCGCCCGCTGAACAAAGTCAACAAAAAGAGGCTGAAGCAGAAAATGGAAGACATCATCCGGTGGCAAAACGACAAAGTATTCTCTACATCATCCGATGGATTTACACACGTCATCCACCGGTCACTAAACGACAAAAGACTTTCTACATCATCCGGTGGATTTACACACGACATCTACCGGTCACTAAACGACAAAAGATTTCTACATCATCCGGTGGATTTACACACGACATTCACTGGTCACTAAACGACAAAAGACTTTCTACATCATCCGGTGGATTTACACACGACATCCACCGGTCACTAAACGACAAAAGACTTTCTACATCATCCGGTGGATTTACACACGACATCCACCGGTCACTAAATGACAAAAGACTTTCTACATCATCCGGTGGATTTACACACGATATCCACCGGTGAGTAAAATACTCGACATCATCCGGTGAGTAAAATACTCGACATCAGCCGGTGACGTCAGCTAGTTGATTCGATCCACACACACAACATCCACCGGTGAACTCCATTCACCGATGGTTGAACTTGCAAACTTTACTCAAGACTTTCAAAAACCCCTGACCCTAAGTAACTTCAGAAAACTCAACAGAAAGTGGAACAATATTTCAACTACTCAAATTCCATCCAAAAACATCTCCAACTGTGAGAAGGACAAGCTTACTTCACTGAAACCATTCAGAACAATTCAAATCCTTACATCACTCAAATTCAGTAAAATCAACATTTAAGCCCAACCAAATACTATTATCAAAAAACTCTAAAAAAAAATCGTATTCGGAATATTGAAAACCACTACTGTCATGAAAACTCAACACACTAAAATTGAAACGTTGACAACTGAACCTTCACACCAATTGACATCAGTTAAACCGCCCTATCAGCTGCCAGATTGTTACAAAGATGCACTCCACAACCGGTCTAGTCCTCAGCAGACTCAGTAAACACACATGCAATCTCTTCTTCACCTACATCACAAAACTCATCTATTAGCCTAATGCTAAGTAAGTAAAGCAGTAATGAAATGAAATACTGAAATATAAATTCGTAGACATGTAATTTCTACTTTCTCAACTCAGTTGTTTATACTTCGTTTCTGTTCATATCCCCCTGTGAAATTGGGAGTCGGATCAACCCTCCCAAAGTATAAACATCCACTGTCTCATTAAGGGGCGGATTAGTTCCCTTAACAGTAAATCTGATTCACATGTTCAGATCCCCCTGTGAAATTGGAAGTTGGATCAATTCTCCCAAAGTATAAATATCCACTGTCTCATTAAGGGGCGGATTATTTCCCTTAACAGTAAAACTGATTCACATAGCTGTTTCAATATATTCAATCCTCACCATGCCGATATGCATTCAAATTCATTTTCGTATACTTTTAAAACATGATGCATGACATACCAACACATTCCAGCAAACAAACCCTAATGTTTTGTGATGTAGGCTCGAAGGCACAAGCAAACTTTAGTTACCTGGCTCTCCTGGTGATACTCGGTTTCAACTACTCCAAAAGCTCGCTTACCTAAGTTTATAGCAATACATTAATCCAACTCTCACTAGACCTTACCAAAAATCAATAATAAGATTGAGGAAACCGATTTGAAACTCTGCTACCCGTGTAATCCCTTTTATCTCTAAGGACCCGAACCTACGCTCAATCTCAGCACCTTCAAAATCCTCACATTGTACTCCCTCAGGTAACTAACCACTATATCTTAAGAGAAATGAGGAAAACTTACCTAAGTTGAAGGAGAATCGGGCGAGGAAAATCGCCTAGAGAGCTCGGCTGCTTGAGCTGAAAACCCGAAGAGGAAAAGTATGAAATTGGTGGCGGCTACAGTGCGTTAAACCCAACCCTCTTTCCTTAAATACGTTATCCACTTTTGAAAATTGTAAATTTACTCTAGTGCCCTTGCCTAGTCTTTTAATAACCCTACATAAATTATTAATTAATCAGGTGTATACCATTAATAATAAAAGAGCTGGTTCAATAGAACCGGGTGTTACAAAAAACCTAAAGAAGTAGAGCCTTGAGGGGGTCTGCGATTTTGGGACTCTTCGGCGATTTGGCATTCAGCGGAGTTGGCAATTTTAGCAGGATTCGGTTTTGAGCGATTTTGGAAGGAAGCAGTAGATTCGGCAATTGGGCGATTTTGGCAAACAGCGCTGGGAGATTTTCTTCAAGCTTTCAAAGGCAAAGAGGAGTTCTGGAGACTAGGTTTTTGAGAGAGATTTTCATCTGAGGCAGAGAGAAGCACTGGAGGCGACTTTCGGCAGAGAGGAATCAGGATATTTTTGCATAGCATATTTTTCTACTTTTATTTCTACAATTTAATTATGAATTCTTTTATTATTGTTATTTTTATTTATTTTAGCATGAACTAAACTTTTCTACTAGGGCTACGATGTAGCCAGACGATGTTTATTTTCAGTTTCTTCGTTTAATTATATTTATTGAGTATTTCTTTCAATATTGTTGACGCATTTAATTTCTGCTCTTAATGCCTGTAAATTTCTGGCCAATCTTTACTTGATTTTTGGGGTGTTTTGAGACTAAGAGGTGATAAATATCCGAGCACTGAAATTAATGTCATGAATATACGTAGGCTAGAGATAGTTACGGTATTGATGTGATCATTGGAATTTCTTGATTTATTTGTGTCTGATTAATGTAGGATTTGAGACTGAGAAGTGATAACCCATTAATTAAATAACCTATACAATGCTCGAGAGAGATTGTGTTAGAATTTAGTAAAATCGATCATCAACATAGGAAGAATATTTATGAATATAATTGCGAAGGAAGGAAATAGATATTGTCTCGGTGAAATCGTAGTACCTAGGCTTTTATCAATTTGATTTAATTCTATTTTATTTGTTGCACTATTTTATCTTAGTTTATTATTAATAATTTTACTTTCAATTCTTGAAACCCATAAAAACGTTTGTTCAATTTAGAATTAAGATTAATTATTTCGATTTTTAATTAACAAGTCCTCGTGGGTTCGACACTCTCTTTATCACTGTATTACTTGTTGCGACTCGTACACTTGCAAACTAATTTTCATAACAACTACCAAACAAATTTTTGACTCTAAACTTTTAGATTCTCTCACCACTCACAACGTAAAAACACTCCCCAAATAATCTCTAAAAATTTTTCTGATGTGGAAGATTAGTTAAAAACCGCAACCACAGAGCATACTAAATTAAATAAATTAACCTGGCTCTGATACCACTTTGTTGAACACAATAAAAAAAAAATACTACATAAGTCAAATGACTTCTTGCACTCACTTTCTTCCTCCACGGAGGATTTTATTTTGTAAAGAAAGTAGGATACATAGATGATTCTTTCAAGTCTCTATTTATAGAGGCTTGCAGGAAGCACATTCCTTGAAATAAGGATTGTGAACATGCATAAGAGAGGCACCGTGTTCTGAAGAAAAAAAACTTCTTATTTTTCTTCTTTGCATTTAATAGGTGGGGATGACATTGAATATCAACAACTTAGTAGAGAACGAAGGTGAATCCGTTCGGATATGACACACCAAAGGAGAACTCCGACAGTTCGGATATAACGCACCGAACAGAGAAGGTTCTGATGAGCACTTCTGAAAACGAAGATAAAATTTCACTATAATTTCGTTGATCCAAAGATGATTACAAAGTATTCAGAACAAAGATAAATAGCCTTCTCAATGATTGAGAGCTTTTGGAAGGAAATAGAAAAGGAAAAACTTCATCAACGAAAAATAGTTGTTGGCGACGATATAGCCGTTGGAGCGTCGACACTCTCGGCCATGTAGGAGCAACCTTGCTGCCCGGTTCACTCAGCTGCTGCCCGGTTCCCTGATGTTTCTGTTCTTTACTGCTGCCTGGTTTATTTTTTAACTTGGTTCATTGCTGACTGGTTCAGCTGTTGTTTGGTCTTTTGATGCCCGATTCTCTTCTAGTTGTTTTCGCCATTTTCTCGGTCGGTGCTATACTCCCTTTTAGCCCGTTGCTTTCTCTTGTCAAGCTCATTCTCCATGCTTTAAAATAGTATTTTCCTACAAAAATAACAAATTGGTTAGACGATAAATTGGTTAAATTACTTACCTCGGTTTGTGATCGATGGATAGATCTCGTAGGCGTATCACATCCCGAAGATATTTCAAATTGTAATTTTTTTTTAAATAAATTTTTTTTTATTTTAGTTTATGTTAAGAATACTTATCTATTAAATATTATTAAAATTAGAATTATTTATTTGTTTAAGTTTATTTAAACAAAAAAAATTGAAAAAATGGACAGAGTTTCGTTTGTTTTATAACTCCTACATAGCTATCTTCAAACAGTTTATGCAAATTCAAATCACAAATATAGACCCAACAACCAGATTCCAGTATGTATAATAAACATCAAGACATAAAATGAAAAGTAAAGTACATCAAAATATAAAAACACGTTAATTATTTTAATTCAATTAAATATACAACATAAGGAGTACATTAAAATAAATATACAACATAAACTAAACTACGGTAAGGGTGGGGCATCGTCGTTGCTGCTGTTGCCGCCTACACGTCAACACTCAAAGGAGTCTTCTAGCCGTATTTGGGACAATCTCATCAATTCATGTGCTTTCCTGGATGATGTCCCACCTCTGATCCCACCTGTCTTGCATCATGTCCAATCTCTGCCTCATCTCAACAAGATAGTTATCTATTTTGTCAAACCTCTGCTCCCACATACTAGCCTCGTGGGGGTATAATGGTAGCGCGGTGGCGTCCTCAGTGTAGGGGGATTCCTCGGTGGCAGGAGCGAGGGCGTCCTCCATCGGAACATCCCAAGATGTGGAGGCTCTGGGATGTCCCTTGGCCATCCAAGACCTGTCAACTTCGACTATGCTAATCCGAATCAAATGAGTCCTGTCAAATACATCGACAAATCTGTGTGCTCGCATCTGCTCTCCGGGATTTCCCTTGGCTATCCAAGACCCGTCGACTTCGACTAGGCTCATTCGAATCAAATGAGTCCTGTCAAATACATCGACAAATCTGTGTGCTCGCATCTGCTCTCCGGCAGGAGACTAAATCTGATCTCGCTCGAGGATCCTCTAAATTAAGGTCCCGTACGACAAATTCTTGTTTTTGGTTCACCCGATCTCTTCCATGTGACCTACAATCATATATCCCGGGTCGAACATCTGGTCGGTGTAAAGCTTCTCCATCACATAGAGATCTATCCAGCTGATGAGATCTTTATGTCAATCCCTCGGAATGATGGTTTGGCTGATATGGTTGTGAAGAACCCGAGCTTTGACATTCAAATGCTTCGATCTCGGCTTCACGAACCCGATAATCTCTTAATTGTAGTGGATTTGCCGAATGAACCATTGTCCCTCTTCTGTTCTCGCAAAGTCACACTATTTAGAAGCGTGATAATATTGTTCGGCGTTGTCTACGTCAAATCCGAGTAGTTCATTGACAATAGCTGCATTTACGATGATATCTGTACCGAAAAGGTACGTCTTCAAGTGACTCGTCACCCCGATACTATGCATGTTTGCATAAAATAGGCGAACAACTCTGTCGCAGCTCTCGCCCCGCATATTGTACACCACGTGTAGGGAGATGTTGTCAAACATCTATTGGATCCCCAAACACTCTCAACCGCTAAAGATGACAGTCTTCCCGTAAAAGATTGAGCGAATTCTCGTATCCTGCTCGTACTGCTTCTTAGCCACCTGGGATCGAAACTCCATCAAAAATAACTGGGAGGTGGTTGCGGCTCTTCATCTGGCGCCCGGTTTGATTGGCCATCTTATAAATTATGTCGAGAAACTTTTCGACTTGTAAACGTTCTAGGGGGCATTTTCAAGATTTTTGGATGTTTCAAATTTTTGGGTTTTTTTTGGGATTTTTAGTGAAATCACAGCACAGACTTGAGAATTTTCAGCACGAAAAAAACCAAAATTTGGCGATTTTTTTATATTTGGCTCGGGTTGGCTCTGTTTTGAGATTTTCTCAAAGAAAACAGCCGATTTTGGAAGATTTCGGCGAATGAGGGTCGGATCTGGTGATTTCAGCAGCACAACGGTGAGATCTGGATATTTGGCCGAGAGAAAAGTCAGATTTCAGATGAAAAATTGGCAAAATGAGGGTCAGACGACATTATACTAACGCATAACAGTTTGCTGTGTGAGGATGAACATCCCCCACGTGCGTGAGAATGGTTTGCCGTTCTCCGTATGTGGTAAACCGTGTTAACAACATTCATAAAATGGTTTGCCGTGTGAGGAACACGGCAAACCGTTCTCACCGATGGGGCATTTTTGAGGGTGAAGATCCTCCGTGCACGTGAGGGGCACGTGCACGCAGGGGATCTTCACCCTCAGAAATGCCCCCTCGTGAGAACGATTTGCCTTTCTCCGCACGCGGCAAACCGTTCTTCTTTAGAAAACTCCCCGCGGGGGTATAACGGTTTGCCACAAAGCCATTTTTTGTCCATATTCCATACTTTGAGCCATTTTTTAGACGAAAAATTAGTTTGATCCATTTTTTGAACCCAATCAATAGTTTGATCTATTTTTTGGATTTCGCCCTCAATAATAATAACAACAATAAAAATAATATATTTATAAATTAGGTAAAAAATCAAAGTGGTGAACTACTTTGAGCTTCCTACCAATAATTCATTAGTGGTGTTGTCGAGTAGAGATGTTTAACGGATGGACTGGCTCGCTAGCCCGTTCGCTCAGCTCGTTACAGTAAGGTTTAACATAACTAATTTTTAAATTAAATGAGTAAATATTCTTGATATATAATTATTGATACTTATTATAATTTTAAATGAAATTTAAAAAATAAAAACTTATATTATATATATATGAGTTGAAAATATTTATATACACTTGGCTCGTTAGGCTAGTTAATCCGGCTCGGCTCGGCTCGTTTAACTCGTGACTCGCGAGCCGGCTCGGGTTGAAGTTTTTTCAGGTTGGCTTATTAGGCTCGGTTCGTTAGACTCGATTCGTTTAACTCGTTAGGCTAGCGGTGAATCAGACTACTTTTGTCTCGGCTTGGACAGTTCGTTTGTAATATGTAACACTAAAAAACCATTTGTTACAATAAACAAGTTTAAATACATGGAAATGTTTTTTTTTTTTTTTTAATACAGTCATAAGCATATTCAAGGAGATAGAGGACCAGAAAACGTCGACACCACTGATGCTGTTTCGTCTCTTAGATGGGAACCAAAGGTGCGATTCATCTTTTCATCCTTGCTAAAGGACGTGGCCGCCGGAGCAGGTGACTTGAGGACGTTACATCCCAACGGGTGGGTGCCCACAAACGACCTTCTTAAACTTCCATCTGCGATCGCATTGGGAAGCCGTCTGTTGCTGGCGCTTGCCCCTGATCCCGAGTAGTTTTCTGCCTCCATTACCACTTGCCCTTGCACCTTCTTCTTGTCCTGCAACATTAAAAAGATATCGACTCTAGCCCCAAGCACACATGTTAAAACTTATCACACTAACCCTCAGTCTTCGCTTCTCCTCATCCTTTTCTTGTCTTCCTTCGTTATAGTCTGCCAACATTTTCAACAACGGAACCTAGAATGGACTTAGAGTTAGTTGTTTTCTAGTAAATGTATCGAGTTATAAGGCCGATAAAATAGCTAACCTCATCGTATAAGAACACTTTATTTCTTTCTTTCTCCCAACTCTTGGTTTTTACCACGAGTAAATCGACCAAGGCTGCAGTAAAAAGACAGTAGTTTGGTCGTGTTACTGTCTTAATCTCATTCAAGGAATCAACTCCTGAGTTAATTCGTAGTTGAGCCACTACAGTCACCTGGTATTTTGTTTACGGTTAGTCGAGCTCGTTCTGCACGTCTGAGATTCTTATGAGCACCTCTGCTGACTGAGTATCGATTTTGATCCTGAAATCATATTTAAACAGCTCTAGAATGATTAAGAGCGGAGATAATAGAATTTACTTACAGATAAGAACTTAACCATGTTGTATTCTTCCAACCATCGTTCCTCGTCTCGGGCTAGCATCCACTTCTCCACCTTTTCCATTATAGACTTCCTACTACACGCTTCTTCGGTTGCTCTTGATATGCGTTCATCCATGCTCAAGAGAAGATTGGCATGGTCGATCTCGCCTGTCGTACGACATCCAAGTCCGTAGCTTTATGTATAGTTGATAAAACAAACATGCATATAATTCAGTCGTACCCGAGTTTATGAGGTGAATGATACTTTGCATCTTTGTTTGGGAAGGAATCTCTATGTGTGATTTATTACAAATTGCTTCCAGTTCATTTTGTTTCTTAAAGAACAACTCTTTCATCCTGCTTGCCTTCAACTGATCCAATCTTCGGACTTCAGCCTCGGCCTTGAAGCATTTTCGAACATTGTATTAGCCAACATTTAAGGTAATCTAAATTATTTTCAACACTTTATACTAACCTGCTGGATTATATTTGCAGCAAGTAATCCCGGATCTGAAACTTGCGACGAGGAGAGAGGCAACAAACAAATGACATGAGAAAATGACAGACGATCTTTGTCCGAGGTGTCCATAAGATCCCACAAGTTGGCAAGTGCTCTACCAAGCTGATGAAACTGCCAAAGAATGAGAAAATACTACATTTAGTTGATTCTCTAAGATAACATTCAAACATGATTGCTTGATGAACTTTAGCAGAAGTGGAGGTGATTCAGTCACCTTTTCAAGGCGCTGTTTCTTTTCTTCCTCGAGAGACTCCACCGTGTTGTTAAGTTTGGCTAAAATGCAATTGCTAATGTTCTTAGATGTTCCATCGTTCAAGCTGGGATGAACCTTTTTGATAATGGAGGAAGAGTCCATTCCCAGTGTTGCAGAGAGTCTTAGGACTGTGTCGATGTAGTAGTCGACTTTATTAATCCGATCGATCTGTAACGTTGCAGGGAAAAACAAAATCTCTTACTTCCCAGAAGCCTAGTAATATTCAATCGTGTCTTTGTTTACCTT
Organism: Begonia masoniana; assembly: GCA_022432975.1. Lineage (NCBI taxonomy): Eukaryota > Viridiplantae > Streptophyta > Magnoliopsida > Cucurbitales > Begoniaceae > Begonia > Begonia masoniana. Next base: position 30,940,295 of record CM039507.1, on the reverse strand, counting down.
TTCGTTATGGAGTCTTTGTAACTCAACCTGGTACTCCTCCAGTTTCTTCAGTGAAAGATCACTCTCGTTCAATACAACAACGCTTGATGAAGAGTCATCGAACTGCAAGTCACCGGCGATCTCAGATGATATTTTCTGAATCTGGCCTTGCACTGCTCGGAACTGGTTCGACCTCTCTTCTTTTCTCAGCCGCATTTCCCTCAACGCCGGAGTTATGGACTCTAGCTGCTCTTTTAAGCTTCCTACCATTTTTTCTGGCTGCTCACGGAATTTGTTTGGATCAAATGCTTTGCCTCAACATCGTCAGAAACTATGAAACTGAAATAGAATTGCACGTACCCTTCCGGGAAGAGATGGCTCGCCGAGGGACAACAGAAGGTGGGTAAATTCAGCCTCGGCTTCCGCCAGTTGCTGATGCAGGCGAGATCTGGAAATGTTGGCACCGTCAACTTTTCTCCGGTAAACATCTAAACATTCGTGTTCTAAATCCAGAAGGACCTTCTCTCTTTCGAACTCATCCTCTCCAACTTCATCCCATATCATCTGTCCCCATATAAAAACATAAGATTCTCAAGTTTTGTGCATGAATTAAACAAAGAAAAAGAACTTGCCTGCAATTCCTGCAGCAGATATCCGCATGAAGTTTGTAGCAACGAAGACATTGTTCTTGCCCAGAGCTACTGGACCTTCAAGTGTTCCTTGATAAACAAACCGAGGAGAGAGAGATGGGGAGTTTAGGTGAGTATTTGCTTAAAAGACAAGACAGAGGGAAGTGGGTAATGCTTTGAGTTGAAGGATACATCCCATACCTTTTCCGCTCGTGTCATTTGATTTTGAAAACTCTTCTTCTTCGTGTACCATTTAGATGAAGTATCCTATTCAAACTCATATTCACTTTTAGGTTATACTTCCATTACAAGTCCATTTGAGTGAGAAAGAGAGAAATGAAGTAATAAAAAAGGCTTGTTTAGGTGTGATTTTGATACAAATTTAATTTGTGAGCATGGTAAAAATCATTACTTTTATAATTCATTAAAATTTGCATGTCAACTTTTACATTATTGACGATCGACGTGTGTTGAGAAAAATATTTCGCAAGTATACGAGTCGCAACAAGTAATACAGTGATAAAATAGAGTGTCGAACCCACAAGGACTTATTAATTAATAATCGAATTTATTAGTCTTAATTCTAAAATTGAACACAAGTTTTATGGTTTCAAGAATTGAAATTAAAATAAACAACTAAAATAAACTAATGTAAAATATCAAAGCAAATAAAATGGGATTAAATCAAATTGATAAAAGCCTAGGTATTACGATTTCACCAAGACAACAGTTATTTCAGTCTTTCGTAATTAAATTCATAAATATTCTCCCTATGTTGATGATTGATTTCACTAAATTCTAATACAATCTCTCTCGAGCATTGCATAGGTTATCTGATTAATGGGTTATCACTTTTCAGTCTCAAATCCTACATTAATCAAATACAAATAAATCAAGAAATCCAATGATCACATCAATACCGTAACTATCTCTAGCCTACGCATATTTATAACATTAATTTCAGTGTTTGGGTGTTTATCACCTCTTAGTCTCAAAACACCCCAAAAATCAAGTAAAGATTGGCCAGAAATTTACATACTTTAAGAACAGAAATTAAATGCATCAACAATATTAGAAGAAATATTCATAAAATACAATTAAACGAAGAAGGGAAAATAAATATCGTCTGGCTACATCGTAGCCCTAGAATAAAAAGTTAGTTCATGCTAAAAGAAAAATAAACAATAATAATAAAGATATTCATGATGTTCATAGAGAAAAAGTGAAGGAAAATAGAAAAAACTATGCTTGATGTGCTGCCTCCCTCCGAAAATTGCTAATCTCTCAATCTCCAAAATCGCCTTCTGCTTGCCAAAAATCGTCGAACACTTTCTGCTCTGTGGAAATCGCCGAATGAAATCTGCTCTTTCTCTCCTTAGGTTTATTTCTTCTCTTCAACGGTTGAGATTCAATTTTTTCTTTAAAATCGCAGATTGTGCCGATCGATCGGCACCTCTTCTGTTTCGTGCATCATATTCTTAACAATTCTTCTCTTCCGCCGATTGATCGCTTGCCTTGAGCGATCGATCGGCACCTTCTCTATTTTCTCTTCTCTAATTTCCGTATTCTTCACAGGCGATCAATCGCCTAACGAGGGTCGATCGATCGCCTCCTTTTCTGCTATCTTTTTCTTCTTCTTCTTTTCTTCAATTCCACTTTGTTTCTTCTTTTTCTTTCTTCGTGAACTTTTTTCTGTCCTCTTCCTATTTTAATTCAATTTTCTACATACTTACACAAAATACATCAAATTCTTTCAAACACTTGGGAAAAACTTATCAAATCAAGTGTAAAAAGTATAAATAAGTGTGTAAAATACACACTTATCACACCCCCAAACTTGAATGAAAGCTTGTCCTCAAGCGAACAAAAATGCAGCTCAGTTAAAACAAAGAGATAATCTCAATCAAATATAAAATGCTCAACGTAATATAATGGTCAAACAATCTGAATCAAGGTTTTTTTTGTAAATCGTCTCAGCTTGAAAAATTCATACTAAAAACACCGAGTTTAACACTTTGCAAAAGAAATAACTCATAGTAGCGCATTGACAATAGCTTATATAGAAATCTTCGTGTGTGTGTGCGTTCATTCTTATCTTCTCCTAGTTGTTGGTTCAACTAATGTAGCTATAGGTAAGGGATGCATTCTCATTTCATTTGGGAGTTACTCTATCCACTCTAATCATTCACTAGTTTTGCCCACTATCCAACTAATAGCAATTATCCATTAACCAAAATAAAAATCGATAGGTCTTTAAAAGCTTATAATGTAGGGCGAGGTTAAAAAAGTAGGAATTTTAGGGATACAAACGTATAATCAGAGCAACCTCATCCTCCCTTATTTCTCCCACTCAATATTTTCTTCTCAGTCTATGCTCACTCATTGAACCTGCTTAATCTTCCTTTTGATCTCTCACCCCCAAACTTAGTGCATTCAATATCATTCAGATAAACTCCTTTGTCATAATTACAGAGTAAAATACAACAAACTTGAAAATAAAACTAAACTTTCGAACTCTTTTGTTTTTGTTTTTCTTTTTTTTTTATTTTTTTTATTTTTTATTTTTTATTTTTTATTTTTTTACAACTCAGAATAACAATAACAACATAACGAAAAAAATAAATCAACAGATGACAAAGGAGTTTTTATTCATCCTTACCACTACATTCTCCTACTCTCCTTCAAATATATCAATAAATCCCGTGCTCTTTTAGAAAATGTAGGAAAATCTGTATGTGGCTAGGCTGACATAGGTACAATTGAACGGTAAATAATAGGCTCAAATAGGTGACTATGAGTGTCATTAGATGACACAGAATGGTAAGCTAAGAAGGCTCAAACAGTTCAATGATGGCCTAAGTCATTCTCTTATTTGTGAAAACTTCAAATTGCATTCGTGAATATCAGGCAAAACTAAGAATGATTTTCCTCACAATGTCCTCGTATCAATGCATTTGACTGGATTTTCACTCCCTTACCGTGTTTATTCTCGTTCACTCTCTTACAGTGTTTGGGTTTCACTCTCAGTAGACTACACAAATATATCACCAGCAAATAGGATCAAACAAGAATAAAACGTGCTCAGATTTGTAAAGATAACTATGTAATCTCTAATTAATGCAGACTAAAACAAATCACTCTTCTACTCAGTATATCTCAAGGAGTTTAAAGCATGAATTCATTTCATTTAAATCATCATTGACACCTCAACCAAGATTTCAAAATGCATAACCATATAGTATATCTTAGAGCCACAGAGCAGAGACATGAATGAAGCTAAAATCACCCCCAAACTTAAGATTAACATTGTCCTTAATGTAAACAAAGCATATAAGAAAAATATGAAAGGGAGTAACGTACCTCATGAGGGGCCCGACATGTCGTCATCCGCATCGTCACGTGGATAATCAAAGTGCCGCAAAAGATGCTTGGGATACGTAGGAAAAGGAGGATCGGATTGAGATGAGTAACCATGATGGGCGTTGAAAGCTTCAATATATTGGGCCATAAATTGTGAATGGTCCATCCATCGTTGTTCCATCCGAGCTTACCGAGTGTTGAGCTGTTCTTGTTGGATAGCTAGCTGTGCAACCATGCGTCCCACATCATCTATGGTATAAGAGGGAGGGGGCATGGATGACGAGGAAGCGCCATGAGTGGGTGGTGCAGCTGATTGGCTTTCATAACGCTGTTTCGTGCGAGCCTCTCGGTGAGTGTGTCGTTCGTGAGCCAAAGCAGGATTTACATATGGGAAGAATTGAGAATTAGAATTACGCCGTACTCGAGGCAAAGACATCAGTTGAGGAGGGATAACTGCATTGACATCATGTTCATAGAACCCTAAGCCATTCCGTTGGGCTGTCCTATACGACCAATTAGCGATGCGTTCAATATTCGGTGTGCTGTACACCACCTGCTAAATCCAGGGTTCGTCGTTTGAGCTCTGGGGACATTGGCTGCTACGCATAGATGTGTGATCAGAACAGGGTGTATATGCCCACCCGTGCACGATTCTTTATTGCATGAGATAATATTTCAGTGGATCAACCGCTCGACATTGATAGATCGCCATGTGAGAATGCAATAAAGTACCACTACCCGTTCTTTAGTCAATTCCGATTTCTAAGAAGTTGGCATCAAGGTGCCCCGAATAAATTTGCACCATGCTTGTGCGTAGCGATTGAGGCAGCTTGATATAATATATAGTGGTTTAGCACAGTCTTGTGTAGAATAAATCCAAGTGGCGCCCCTGTGACCCATCTCACGTAGAATCAGCTCATAATCAGGCCCGACATCCATCATCGTTTGAAAGTCATCGGAGGCATCATTATCGAGGCCAAGATTAGTGTTGATAGCCTCGACTGAAAAATTGATGAACTTTCTCCATACTTTTATAGGCCCCTCAGTGTTGGCTGTCTTGAGATTAGCATAAAATTCGCGAACGGCATTACGTTCACATCACCTCCTAAAACGGCAAGTGTCTCCCATCTTCATCTTCGGAGCGTGGTCAAAATGTGGCCGTCAACCTCGGTAGGTTGGAATTGCACTTTACAAATAATGGCCTTATCCTTGGTCATGAATTGTTTAAAATAATTAGCCGCGGCGGGATGATGAAGGAGTGCTGGATTGGGTTGAAAGATACCGAACAAGTCGTGGCTCTTGAACGTTTGGGCGGCATGTTGGAATATCACACGAAGTAGATAACCTGTCACTGCACAGATGAAACACACAAATCCAACCCAGCATACACAAGTATGACAGTTTAGCATGTTAGATAATCAAGTAGGAAGGCTAGAGGAAACAATATGCAAAATTGAAAATTCTACTTGACTCAGGCATTTCAGCAAACATATGGTGGGCATGCATAGCAAACTGTGGGAGCATACGAAGCTATAGCTCTAATCATCCTCAAAAGTAAATACAGACAATATCACTGGTAATTTAACGATCAAAGCAAGAAAACGGGTTGCATATGCCCAAGATTTTCACAGTAATACCAGACCAGAATATTGAAGATAACGTGTGAGACTTCCAAAATGTTCAAGTGCGAGATCGAGGAAAATATCAGCAAGAGATGTGTACCTGTCGTTGTGAGAGAGGTCTGGGTGAGTCGCGGGAGACGGAGGTAGAAAATAGTGTATGTGAACATCGAACGATCGCAGTTTAGAGAAGGGGGAAAGAGGAATTAGGGTTCAATGAGCGAGAACGTAAAGTGAGGGTCGCGAGTGATCGCCAGGTAATTAAATGAAAATTAGAGGCGCTGATCGATCGACACATTGAGGCGATCGATCAGCACCTCTTCTGTTTTTGAAACAAAAGAGTTACGTTGCGCCGATCGATCGCCAAAGAAGCGATTGATCGGCGACTTCTCTGTTTCAGAGAATCGCCCGAATTTTTTTTTTTAACCAAATACTTAACTAAAAATAAAAACTACTGATATGAAAATGAAATAACGAAATTAGAACGGATAATGAAAATACAAAAAATGAAATAAAAAAATGAAAATAAAAATAAAAATAAAACAAAAAAATAAAAATAAATGACTAATGGGTTACCTCCCACCGAGTGCGTGTTTTAACGTCATCAGCTTGACGATGTGATGCGTCATAATTAATTGAGAAGGAGAACGGATTTTGCACTGTCGAATACACCGCCCCAATAAGGTTTTAATCTTTGACCGTTAACTTTGAAAGTAGATTGATCTTCACCTTGAATTTCAACAGCACCATGAGGGAACACTTTAATAACCGTGAATGGACCTGACCATCGTGATTTGAGTTTTCTGGGAAATAACCGAAGTCGAGAATTAAATAATAGTACTTGCTGGCCTGGTGAAAATTTTTTCAATATAATATGTTTATCATGCCACACATTTGTCTTTTCTTTATAAATTCTCGAATTCTCATAAGCTACTCGTCGAAATTCATCAAGCTCGTTTAACTGTAATATTCTTGCTTCACTAGCGGCTTGTAACTCCATGTTTATTTTTTTAATAGCCCATAAAGTTCGATGCTCTAATTCTACTGGAAGATGACATGCTTTGCCAAACACCAAACGATATGGGGACATACCTAATGGTGTTTTGAAACCTATTCTATATGCCCAAAGAGAATTCTCTAACTTTCGGGACCAATCCTTAAGAGATGAACTTACCGTTTTTTCCAGAATTTGTTTGATCTCTCTATTCGAAACCTCAGTTTGGCCATTAGATTGCGGATGATAACCGAGAGCCTTTCGATGCTTGACACCATATTTCAACAATAAAGTTTCGAATTGCTTATTACAAAAATGCGTACCTTCATCACTGATAATAGCTCGATGAGTATCGAATCGTGTAAAAATATTTTTGCGAAGAAAATTGAGTACCACTTTACCATCATTAGTTGGGGTAGCAGATGCCTCCACCCATTTTGATACATAATCGACTGCCAGGAGAATATATTTATGATTGAAAGAAGTAAGAAACGGACCCATGAAATCGATTCCCCAAACATCAAATAATTCAACCTCTAGAATATTGGTCAATGGCATCTCATCTCGACGTGAAATATTGCCAGTACGTTGGTAGCGGTCACAGGACATAGCAAATAAATGAGCATCTTTGAAAAGGGTAGGCCAAAAGAAACCACATTGTAATACCTTTGCTGTTGTTCTCTTGCCACCAAAATGGCCACCACACTCTAGTGAATGACAATGCTTTAATATATCTTCCACTTCGTCTTCCGGAATACACCGCAGTATAACCTGATCCGCACAATGCTTGTAAAGAAAGGGATCATCCCAATAATATCTTTTAACATCAGCAAAAAATTTCTTCCTCTTATAAGTTGAAGGCTCGATAGGCAGAACATCACTAGCAATGAAATTGACAATATCAGCGTACCATGGTATATTATCGACACTAAAAAGTTGTTCATCTGGAAAGGTATCAACAATAGATACTCCACCATCTTTCATGTGTTCTTGAGGTTCGAGTCTTGACAAGTGATCTGCCACTAGATTTTTTGTACCCTTTTTATCTCTAATTTGCAGATCGAACTCTTGGAGTAGTAAAACCCAACGAATAAGGCGTGGTTTTGCATCTTTTTTAACCATAAGGTATTTAATTGCTGAATGATCGGTGAAGACTATTACTTTATTGCCAATAAGGTATGACCAAAATTTGTCAAAGGCGAAGACCACTGCAAATAATTCCTTTTCAGTTGTGGCATAATTCAACTGGGCGTCATTGAGGACAATACTGGCATAATAAATAGTGTGAAACAATTTATCTTTGCGTTGTCCCAAAACTGCTCCAATGGCGAAGTCGCTTGTATCGCTCATGATTTCAAATGGAAGATCCCAATCTGGTGCTACAACAATGGGGGCAGAAGTGAGCGAGCTTCTCTTTCAATAAATTGAATGCAACTAAACACACGTCATCAAAATGGAACTCTACACCTTTTTCCAGCAAATTACATAATGGCTTGGTGCTCTTGCTAAAGTCTTTGATGAATCTGCGATAAAATCCGGCATGTCCCAAAAAACTCCTCGCTCCCTTAACTGAAATAGGTGGTGGTAGCTTCTCAATTGTATCAATCTTGGCACGATCCACTTCTATACCTTTGGATGATATCTGATGGCCTAATACAATACCTTTACGTACCATGAAATGACATTTTTTTCAATTTAACACCAAATTTGTCTCCGCACAACGTTGAAGCACTATATTCAGATTCTCCAGACAATGATCAAAAGAAGACCCAAAAACAGAAAAATCATCCATGAATACCTCAATAATGCGTTCGACCATGTCAGAAAATATTGCTATCATGTATCGTTGAAAGGTGGTCGGAGCATTACAAAGACCAAAGGGCATCCGTCGAAATGCAAAGGTGCCGTATGGGCAGGTGAATGTGGTCTTCTCTTGGTCTTCGGGAGCGATAGCTATTTGATTGTATCCAGAGTAACCATCAAGAAAACAATAAAATTCATGTCCTGCGAGCCTGTCAAGCATTTGATCAATAAATGGAAGCGAGAAGTGATCTTTTCTTGTAGCCTTGTTTAATTTTCGATAATCCATACATATGCGCCAACCGGTAACAGTGCGAGTCGGAATGAGCTCATTATTTGCATTTTGCACAACTGTCATCCCGCCCTTTTTTGGTACAACTTGGACGGCGCTAACCTAGGAACTGTCAGAAATTGGACATATCATCCCGGCATCCAACCACTTTAAGATTTCTTTGCGCACTGCTTCTTCATGGTGGGGTTGAGACGTCGTTGGTGTTCCACTGATGGCTTGTAACCTTCCTCCATAAGAATCTTATGCATACAAAAATATGAGCTTATTCCCTTTAAATCTGCCAAACTCCACCCAATTGCGAATTTGAATTTTCGGAGAACTCGAAGTAATTTCTCTTCTTCTTCTATAGATAAATCAGCAGAAATGATTATCGGTAATGAAGATGGGGCCTGTAAATATGCATATTTTAAATGGGCAGGCAGTGTCTTCAGTTCTAACACCGGTGGTTGCTCAATGGATGGTAACATGAGTGATGGGCCTTCTCTCAAATTTTCATAGTATTTCATTAGGTTCGGCTCATAAGAGTCCATCCACATAGCATAATCACGTACTTCCTTGTCCTTTTCTAGATAATAATTCTGCTCAAATATACATGCTTCTAAAGGGTCGTCCGGTTGACGTGCAACTTCATCTGCTGCGGACTCGGTAACTTCAACACGAAAAACATCATTATCTTCTCCCAGATATTTCATAGCTCGGAATACGTTAAATGTGACTTCTTGATTCTGAACTCTCAAGCTCAACTCAATAAGGGCACGACCCGTAGCAAGGAATGGTCTACCCAAAATAATTGGCACATTTCTGTCTTCTTCCATATCAAGCACAATAAAATCAACAAGGAATATAAATTTATCTACCTTTACGAGCACAGCTTCAATGATTCCCCTCGGGTGTTTAAGAGAGCGATCGGTCATCAATAATGTAACCCCTGTCGGCTTTGCTTCGCCTAGATTGAGTTTTTGGAATATAGATAAGGACATTAAATTAATGCTCGCCCCCAAATCGCACAGTGCCCTAGTGGATACAGAATTTCCAATCTCGCAAGGTACAATAAAACTTCCCGGATCTTTTAATTTTTGAGGGAGCTTCTTCTGAATGATTGCACTGCACTCTTCTTATAACACCCCGATTCCTTGAACCCGGTTTGTTACTCAAAACCTCGAATATTACTAAGAAACACTTGGGCCAAATATAAAACCTCGTTGAAAATTTCAGAATCTGTAATTTGACAAAACACGAATACTTGCAGCGGAAATCGTTTAAACAAAAGTAAAATTAAACAAAGCCATGTTAAAATAATCGTTGGCAATATTAAGAATCAATCAGTTGAGAAGCAAAGGTTTAACTCGTAAAATAATTTAAAGATTTCAAAAGTCAATTCCATCGACCGCCGAACAAAGTCAATAAAAGGGAAAGGCTACTCGAAGACATCCACCGGTGACTAAACGACAAAGCACAAGATTTGTCATCAGGTCACTAAGCGACAAAACACAAAATTTGTCATCCGGTCCCTAAACGACAAAACATAAAATTTGTCATCCGGTCACTAAACGACAAAACATAAAATTTGTCATCCGGTCACTAAGCGACAAAATATATCCTTCATCTACCGGTGACGTCAGCCGGATGATCGACAAATATATCCTTCATCTACCGGTGACGTCAGCCGGATGATCCCTCTCATCCGGGCACTAGACGACAAACAAAACACCTATTTCATCCGACAAACAAAACACTCGACATCATCCGGTAGAAAAGAAACACAACACTATCCACAGAAAAGAAATTACTACTTCCCAAAGACCATTCAGGAACGACTCAAGCCATAGCATTAATCAAATCCGATAAAAACCAACATTTGAACTCAACAGACTGCTAAAATCAGTAAATTTCAAAACGTATTCAAAATGCTAAAATTCCTACTGTCATGAGAACTCAACATACTCAGACTGAATCCTTGACTACTAGTCTTCCACACTGACAGACATCAGTTAAACCGCCCCGTCAGCTGCCAGAACAGTGAATAAGTGTACTCCTCCAACCCGACTAGTCCTCAGTGAACTCAGTAAACACACCTGCTGTCACTTCTTCACCTACATCACAAAACTCATCTATTAGCCTAATGCTAAGTAAGTAATGCAAAATGAAATGAATTACTGAAACATAAACTCCTAATCATGCAATTTCTACTTTCTCCTCTCAGTTGCTCATTCATCGTTTCTAATTCAGATCCCCTTGTGAAATTGGGAGTCGGATCAACTCTCCCAAAGTATGTATCCACTGACTCATTAAGGGGCGGATTAATTCCCTTAACAGTAAATCTGATTCACATGTTCAGATCCCCCTGTGAAATTGGAAGGTGGATCAGCTCTTCCAAAGTATATATCCACTGTCTCATTAAGGGGCGGATTAATTCCCTTAACAGTAAATCTGATTCACTTTGCTGTTTCATCACATTCAATCCTCTCCATACCAATGTGTATTCAAATTCATTTTCGTATACATTTTGAAAACATGATGCATGGCATACAAACATATCCAAGTAAATACAAACCTAACGTTTTGTGATGTAGGCCCGAAGGCACAAGCAAACATTACTTACTTGGATCTCCTGGAATTGTCTGGGTAGCTAACCACTTCGGGTATTGCTCAACCTAAAACCGTAGACAGAGCATATATTAAATTTCCTCTAATCTTCATTCTAGACCACTATAAATCTAAGGGAAACTCTAGTCATTGTGCATTCTCGATTTCGACTTAAACCGAACTAACCCTCACTTACTGTATTCTCCAAAACCTCAATATCATCCCTCCCACCAACAATAGATACAATGTAGCTAGAAATAGAGGCAAAACTCACCAAGTTCAGAAGAAGTCGCTGGAGAAAGTCGAGGGGGGTCTCCTATCGTGCTCTGCTAGGCTGAGGAGCTGAGAATGGGGAGGAAATGGAATAAAACAGTGGCGGCTACTTCAATAATAGTTTCCTTAAATACGTTATCCACCCTTAGATTTCTAATTACCCTTATACCCTTGCCTAGTCATCCACTAACCCTACATTTAATATTGTCATTAGTTTTAAAAAGAATAGAGAAACGGTTTAACAGGACCGGGTATTACAATCTACCCTCCTTAAAAGAATTTTGTCCTCAAAATTTAGTACCTGAATAATTCTGGATGTTGGTCCATCATGTCTTGCTGACGCTCCCAAGTTGTCTCCTCTATGTTCTGATTGTGCCATAAGACTTTCACTAGTGGAATTTCTTTGTTGCGCAATACCTTCACTGCATAGTCCAAGATCCTTACTGGTTTCTCCACATATGCAAGAGTAGGAAGGGCCTCAATGCTCTGCTGTTCCATAATCTGTGTAGGATCTCTAACACATTTCTTCAGCATGGAAACATGAAACACATTATGAATTCCCTCCAGAGAGGCTGGTAGCAGAAGTTGATATGCTGACTTCCCAATTCTCTTCATGATTTGGAAAGGTCCAATATACCTGGGGTTCAACTTGCCTTTTTTCCCAAACCTCACAACTCCTTTGAAAGGTGACACTTTAAGGAAAACCTCATCACCTACATCAAACTCTAATTCTCTTCGTCTTTTGTCTGCGTAGCTTTTCTGCCGACTTTGAGCTGTTAAGATTCTTTGTCGGATAAGAGCAATCTTCTCCACTGTCTGCTGCACAATATCAGGACCAATCAACCGTGCTTCTCCAACTTCATCCCAATATAATGGAGATCTGCACTTTCGTCCATATAATGCTTCGTATGGTGCCATGCCTATTGTTGCTTGGAAGCTGTTATTGTAAGAGAACTCGACCAATGGTAAGTATCCACTCCAAGATCCTTGAAAATCCAATACACATGCTCGGAGCATATCCTCCAAGGTTTGGATAGTTCTCTCGGATTGTCCATCAGTTTGAGGATGAAAGGCTGTGCTAAAACTAAGCTGTGTTCCCATAGCCTTGTGCAAACTTTTCCAGAACTTGGATGTAAATCTGGAGTCTCGGTCTGAAACTATGGTGCTTGGAACTCCATGCAGTCTAACCACTTCGTGCACATACAACTCTGCCAGTTGATCCATCGAGTATGTTACCTTTATTGGCAGAAAGTGAGCTGATTTGGTTAAACGATCGACTATTACCCAGATTGCATCATGTCCCTTTGCTGTTCTAGGTAATCCCATAACAAAATCCATAGCTATTTGTTCCCATTTCCATTCGGGAACTGGTAAGGGTTGCAATGTTCCAGCAGGCCTCTGATGTTCAGCTTTGACTTGCTGGCAGATCAGACATGTCTCCACATACTCCGCCACACTTCTCTTCATACCTGGCCACCAATAATGTTGTTTGAGATCTCTGTACATCTTTGTACTTCCAGGATGAACAGAGAGTCTGGAGGAATGTGCCTCAGATAAGATTTCTTTTCTAAGTTCAGTATCAGCCGGAACAAACCATCTATTTCGAAACTTGAGAATTCCATCGGCTGAGCAGTTGAAATCCAACTTGCCAGTAGAATCCATGCTCAACTTATATTCGTTGCATTCAGGGTCATTCATTTGAACTTCCTTTATTCTCTCCAAAATGGTAGGCCTTAAAGATATGGTCGAAAGCATGGCTGACACACTAGACACGGCTTCCATGTTAAATCTGTGGAATTCAGTCTCTAAAGCTATTGGTATATCTAAAATCAATGCAGAGACTGAAGGAGTCACTCTACTCAAAGCATCAGCCACTACATTCGCCTTGCCGGGGTGGTACTTAATCTCGAAATCATAATCTTTGACAAATTCTAACCATCTACGCTGCCTCATATTCAGTTCTCTTTGCGTGAAAATGTATTTCAGGCTCTTATGATCTGAAAATATCTCACAAGATTGTCCATACAGGTAATGCCTCCAAATCTTAAGTGCGAATACCACTGCAGCTAATTCTAAGTCATGTGTAGGGTAATTTTTCTCATGGACCTTCAACTGTCTAGAGGCATAAGCTATCACTTTACCATCCTGCATTAACACACAACCTAGACCGATCTTGGAAGCGTCACAATAAATGCTAAACTTACCATTCTCGACAGGGAGGGTCAGAATTGGAGCATTGGTCAGCTTCTGCTTCAAAGTTTGGAAACTATGCTCGCAATCCTCAGTCCACACATATTTTACGTTCTTCCTAGTTAATCGGGTAAGGGATGTTGCAATCTTTGAGAATCCTTCGATAAATTTCCTGTAATACCCAGCCAATCCAAGGAAACTTCTGACATCCGTAGCATTCCTCGGTTGGGGCCATTCCTTAACTGCCTGGACCTTAGCTGGATCCACAGATATGCCATCTCCAGAGATGACATGTCCTAAAAAGTGAACTTGGTCCAACCAAAATTCACACTTGGAAAACTTGGCATAAAGTTGGTGCCTTCTCAGTACTTCTAACACTAAACCCAAATGTTTTGCATGCTCATCTTTAGTACTAGAATAGATTAGAATGTCATCTATGAATACAATGACAAACTTATCCAAATACTCGTGAAACACCCTATTCATGAGATCCATGAAGGCTGCTAGTGCATTTGTCAGACCAAAAGACATAACCAAAAACTCATAATGTCCATACCTCGTGCGAAAGGCAGTCTTTGGGATATCCTCAGATTTAACCTTCAGCTGATAATAACCGGATCTAAGGTCAATCTTAGAGAAAACTCTTGCACCCCTAAGCTGGTCAAATAAGTCATCAATTCTCGGCAGAGGGTATTTATTCTTAACAGTTAACTTATTCAATTCTCTATAATCAATGCACATGCGCATAGATCCATCTTTCTTCTTGACAAAGAGGACCGGTGCACCCCATGGTGAAAAGCTAGGGCGTATGAACCCTTTCTCCAACAGATCCTCCAATTGTTTCTTTAACTCTTTGAGTTCTGTTGGTGCTAGTCTATATGGATTTTTAGACACAGGCTCGGCTCCGGGGTAAACATCCACAACAAATTCGATTTCTCTATCTGGTGGCAAGCCTGGAAGGTCATCTAAGAATACTTCAGGGAAGTCTTGGACAACTAAGACATTTTTGGGACTTGATTTCTCCACTAGTTGTATGTCTAAAGCACTAGCTAAGAAGCACGAATACTCTCTACACTGGGAGGGTCTACAATTGACAGAAATCATTACAGTCATTTCCTTACTCTTCTCTGAGGCTTGAAAGGTATGCCTCAAACTACCAGGGGGTTGGAAACTAACTATTCCAGTCCTACAATCAATCGTGGCATAATGCTTAAACAGCCAATCCATTCCTAGAATTACATCAAATCCCATTATATCCATAATGATGAGATCAGCAGGTAGACTCACACTTCCTACTAACACATCTCTGTCAAGCATCACTCGGTTAGAGTGCATGCGCTCACCAGAGGGTAAGGTAACATTAAACACATGCATGGAAGGGGTAAACCGTACATCTAATTTAGCAGCAAATGTAGATGCTATAAACGAATGCGTTGCACCAGAATCTATCAAAGTAAAAGCAGGCACAGAGTTGATCAATATAGTACCTGACACTACGGCAGGCTGTTCTTCACCCGACTCCGTCATGGAGAATATTCTTGGTTTAATCATAGCAGGACTACTCTTAGGAACTGGACAGTCTCTGCTAATATGGCCGACTTTGTTACAATTATAGCATCTGGTGACTCTAGGCTTCGAACACTCTTTGAACGTATGTCCAACTTCCTCACAGTTGAAGCACTTTCCCAAGCCCAGTCTACATTCTCCCGGGTGGTTCTTCAGGCACTTTGGACACTGGGGAAATTTCCTGACATTCTGCACCCTTCCCCCTGCTCCTTGGCTATTTTGGCCCTCATTTGGCCTCTTTGTTCCCCTTTGCTGGTGTGGCTGGTTAAACCTTTGCGGGGTCTCCTTTAGTCCAGCACACTTCCTTTCAGCCTCTTCCACTTCCAGAGCAGTGGACACAACTTCGCTGAACGTTAAACCTTTAATGCCACAGAATTTGACTCCCCGATAAATCTCTGGCTTCAGTCCATGCACAAATTTGAACACCTTATCCTCGTCCTTATGAGCAAAGTGTCCAGCAAACCTGGACAAGGACTCAAATTGCCTACTGTACTCAGCCACCGACCCTGTCTGCTTCAAATTCAGAAATTCCAACTTCTTTGCGGTTTGGACCGTGCTGTTAAAATATTTCTCATAGAAGATGTCCTTAAACTGTGACCAAGTCATAGTCAGAATGTCAGTGGTGGTTTCAACTGTTTCCCACCAGAGTTGAGCTTCGCCAGCCAAGTGAAATGTTGCTAACGTGACCTTATCTCCTTCTCCAATGCTGGCGCACCTAAACATGCTCTCTATCTTCCTAAGCCACCCTTCAGCCACAACGGGATCAGATGACTGACCATCAAACGTGGGGTGTCTTAGTCTCCGGAATCTATCCCCGGAATGCTCGTTGCTAGAACCCGAGTTGGCACTTCCTTGTACCTCTCGGTTCAGCAGTACTCCTAGTTGATCGGATTGTTGGCGCATTAATTCTGCCTGCTGTCGCACTAGGTCTGTCAACTGTCCGATTACACTAGAATCCTCTGCGCTTCCCGGAGTTGGTGTTTCTCTCTGCACTCTTGGCCTTCCTGGTCGTCGAGACATTTTGCTATATTCCCGCGCAGGGTTAACTATTTTATAAACATCTAATTACTAAGGCTAACATAAACACTTACAGTTGTTGGAGTACTCCCATGCAACGATCGGCACTGACGAGTAATCTTTTCAACGGTTTAACTGAATGTCTCTGATACCACCCTATAACACCCCGATTCCCTGAACCCGGTTTGTTACTCAAAACCTCGAATATTACTAAGAAACACTTGGGCCAAATATAAAACCTCGTTGAAAATTTAAGAATCTGTAATTTGACAAAACACGAATACTTGCAGCGGAAATCGTTTAAACAAAAGTAAAATTAAACAAAGCCATGTTAAAATAATATTTGTCATCCGGTCACTAAACGACAAAACATAAAATTTGTCATCCGGTCACTAAACGACAAAACATAAAATTTGTCATCCGGTCACTAAACGACAAAACATAAAATTTGTCATCCGGTCACTAAACGACAAAACATAAAATTTGTCATCCGGTCACTAAACGACAAAACATAAAATTTGTCATCCGGTCACTAAACGACAAAACATAAAATTTGTCATCCGGTCACTAAACGACAAAACATAAAATTTGTCATCCGGTCACTAAACGACAAAACATAAAATTTGTCATCCGGTCACTAAACGACAAAACATAAAATTTGTCATCCGGTCACTAAACGACAAAACATAAAATTTGTCATCCGGTCACTAAACGACAAAACATAAAATTTGTCATCCGGTCACTAAACGACAAAACATAAAATTTGTCATCCGGTCACTAAACGACAAAACATAAAATTTGTCATCCGGTCACTAAACGACAAAACATAAAATTTGTCATCCGGTCACTAAACGACAAAACATAAAATTTGTCATCCGGTCACTAAACGACAAAACATAAAATTTGTCATCCGGTCACTAAACGACAAAACATAAAATTTGTCATCCGGTCACTAAACGACAAAACATAAAATTTGTCATCCGGTCACTAAACGACAAAACATAAAATTTGTCATCCGGTCACTAAACGACAAAACATAAAATTTGTCATCCGGTCACTAAACGACAAAACATAAAATTTGTCATCCGGTCACTAAACGACAAAACATAAAATTTGTCATCCGGTCACTAAACGACAAAACATAAAATTTGTCATCCGGTCACTAAACGACAAAACATAAAATTTGTCATCCGGTCACTAAACGACAAAACATAAAATTTGTCATCCGGTCACTAAACGACAAAACATAAAATTTGTCATCCGGTCACTAAACGACAAAACATAAAATTTGTCATCCGGTCACTAAACGACAAAACATAAAATTTGTCATCCGGTCACTAAACGACAAAACATAAAATTTGTCATCCGGTCACTAAACGACAAAACATAAAATTTGTCATCCGGTCACTAAACGACAAAACATAAAATTTGTCATCCGGTCACTAAACGACAAAACATAAAATTTGTCATCCGGTCACTAAACGACAAAACATAAAATTTGTCATCCGGTCACTAAACGACAAAACATAAAATTTGTCATCCGGTCACTAAACGACAAAAC
Organism: Begonia masoniana; assembly: GCA_022432975.1. Lineage (NCBI taxonomy): Eukaryota > Viridiplantae > Streptophyta > Magnoliopsida > Cucurbitales > Begoniaceae > Begonia > Begonia masoniana. Next base: position 30,922,429 of record CM039507.1, on the reverse strand, counting down.
ATAAAATTTGTCATCCGGTCACTAAACGACAAAACATAAAATTTGTCATCCGGTCACTAAACGACAAAACATAAAATTTGTCATCCGGTCACTAAACGACAAAACATAAAATTTGTCATCCGGTCACTAAACGACAAAACATAAAATTTGTCATCCGGTCACTAAACGACAAAACATAAAATTTGTCATCCGGTCACTAAACGACAAAACATAAAATTTGTCATCCGGTCACTAAACGACAAAACATAAAATTTGTCATCCGGTCACTAAACGACAAAACATAAAATTTGTCATCCGGTCACTAAACGACAAAACATAAAATTTGTCATCCGGTCACTAAACGACAAAACATAAAATTTGTCATCCGGTCACTAAACGACAAAACATAAAATTTGTCATCCGGTCACTAAACGACAAAACATAAAATTTGTCATCCGGTCACTAAACGACAAAACATAAAATTTGTCATCCGGTCACTAAACGACAAAACATAAAATTTGTCATCCGGTCACTAAACGACAAAACATAAAATTTGTCATCCGGTCACTAAACGACAAAACATAAAATTTGTCATCCGGTCACTAAACGACAAAACATAAAATTTGTCATCCGGTCACTAAACGACAAAACATAAAATTTGTCATCCGGTCACTAAACGACAAAACATAAAATTTGTCATCCGGTCACTAAACGACAAAACATAAAATTTGTCATCCGGTCACTAAACGACAAAACATAAAATTTGTCATCCGGTCACTAAACGACAAAACATAAAATTTGTCATCCGGTCACTAAACGACAAAACATAAAATTTGTCATCCGGTCACTAAACGACAAAACATAAAATTTGTCATCCGGTCACTAAACGACAAAACATAAAATTTGTCATCCGGTCACTAAACGACAAAACATAAAATTTGTCATCCGGTCACTAAACGACAAAACATAAAATTTGTCATCCGGTCACTAAACGACAAAACATAAAATTTGTCATCCGGTCACTAAACGACAAAACATAAAATTTGTCATCCGGTCACTAAACGACAAAACATAAAATTTGTCATCCGGTCCCTAAACGACAAAACATAAAATTTGTCATCCGGTCACTAAACGACAAAACATAAAATTTGTCATCCGGTCACTAAACGACAAAACATAAAATTTGTCATCCGGTCACTAAGCGACAAAATATATCCTTCATCTACCGGTGACGTCAGCCGGATGATCCCTCTCATCCGGGCACTAGACGACAAACAAAACACCTATTTCATCCGAAAAACAAACACACTCGACATAATCCGGTAGAAAAGAAACACAACACTATCCACAGAAAAGAAATTTACTTACTTCCCAAAGACCATTCAGGAACGACTCAAGCCATAGCATTAATCAAATCCGATAAAAACCAACATTTGAACTCAACAGACTGCTAAAATCAGTAAATTTCAAAACGTATTCAAAATGCTAAAATTCCTACTGTCATGAGAACTCAACATACTCAGACTGAATCCTTGACTACTAGTCCTCCACACTGACAGACATCAGTTAAACCGCCCCGTCAGCTGCCAGAACATTGAATAAGTGTACTCCTCCAACCCGACTAGTCCTCAGTGAACTCAGTAAACACACCTGCTGTCACTTCTTCACCTACATCACAAAACTCATCTATCATCGTTTCTAATTCAGATCCCCCTGTGAAATTGGGAGTCGGATCAACTCTCCCAAAGTATGTATCCACTGACTCATTAAGGGGCGGATTAATTCCCTTAACAGTAAATCTGATTCACATGTTCAGATCCCCCTGTGAAATTGGAAGTTGGATCAGCTCTTCCAAAGTATATATCCACTGTCTCATTAAGGGGCGGATTAATTCCCTTAACAGTAAATCTGATTCACTTTGCTATTTAATCACATTCAATCCTCTCCATACCAATGTGTATTCAAATTCATTTTCGTATACATTTTGAAAACATGATGCATGGCATACAAACATATCCAAGTAAATACAAACCTAACGTTTTGTGATGTAGGCCCGAAGGCACAAGCAAACATTACTTACTTGGATCTCCTGGAATTGTCTGGGTAGCTAACCACTTCGGGTATTGCTCAACCTAAAACCGTAGACAGAGCATATATTAAATTTCCTCTAATCTTCATTCTAGACCACTATAAATCTAAGGGAAACTCTAGTCATTGTGCATTCTCGATTTCGACTTAAACCGAACTAACCCTCACTTACTGTATTCTCCAAAACCTCAATATCATCCCTCCCACCAACAATAGATACAATGCAGCTAGAAATAGAGGCAAAACTCACCAAGTTCAGAAGAAGTCGCTGGAGAAAGTCGAGGGGGGTCTCCTATCGTGCTCTGCTAGGCTGAGGAGCTGAGAATGGGGAGGAAATGGAATAAAACAGTGGCGGCTACTTCAATAATAGTTTCCTTAAATACGTTATCCACCCTTAGATTTCTAATTACCCTTATACCCTTACCTAGTCATCCACTAACCCTACATTTAATATTGTCATTAGTTTTAAAAAGAATAGAGAAACGGTTTAACAGGACCGAGTATTACACTTCTGAAAGAGCTATAATTGTAGCGACCCTAACACTGTACCCTTATTTTCCCGTATTTTTTTTTATACCTGCAACTTTAAACCTAACGTTCAAGCGGAAATAATATTTTAAAAATTGAAATCGTTTTTGTTTATGCTTTTAAACCATTTAACAAACTTAAAAACAATTTAAATAAAACTTAAAACAATATATTAAAACATTTAAAAACAAAGAAAAACAATCGGCTGAGGAACGGAGGGCAAAAGGGGAAATTCCCCTTGAAAATATAGGGGCGATCGATCGCCCATTTCAGGCGATTGATCGCCAGTCATAAAAGGGAGGGGCGATCATGATCACCCCTCGCTGTGGTGAACAATTGCCTCGCGATCGTTCACTAGGCGATCGATCGCCCACCTTTGGGCAATCGATCGCTACACGATTGCCTCCTTTGGCGATTGTTCGCCAAGTGTTCTTCCTCCCCTATTTTTTCTTCTTTCTTTCCTCTTCACCTGCACGCACTTCTCACACATCTTTCCCTTAAACTTTAACACAAATCACACCATAAACGTATAACATACAATAGCTCAAACCTCACCTCTTTTCACATTTCGTCGCTCACCCAATAAACGACTCAAAACATATTTAAAACATAACCCGATTTCATAAAAACGGACTGCGTGGTTCGGTTTACAAACTAAACAAAACCCTACGAAATTCAATAATCCAGCAGTTCATCAAACGACAATTTTTAACAAAACATTTTATAACTATCAATCTATTATCCAGATCCAAACAACCTAAAATGTATTTAGCTATACAACTAACCTATCTAATCCACCGTTAACCCAAAATATCCCCAAAAACCCTCAAAACACATACATACACCCCCCATGGGTCGGGTTAAGCATCGACTGCGCCAGCACACCCCGCGGGACATCTTCCGTCAACTGCATCACTCCTCGGGTGGAGGGATCTCGTCCTCACCTAAGTCAAGATCACCTACACCATACAGACAATCTATGAGATAAAAATCTCAGCAAGTTCTACGTAAATGCAATGCATGTTGTGCATATGAGTTCCTAAGTCATGCAACATTTTCTTATCTTTACATAGGTTGTCACCGAGATCTCTACCCTTTCTACCTAGAGGAGGGGGGTACAAGCTTTCAACACGCACAACCATGCCTGAGCCCCACCTCGCATGACCATAAACATACATCAATTTATATTAGATGTGGTATTGTGACAGACCCGTAATCGATCCACACAATAGATCAATAGCCCCCTTTCAGGCCACATCGCCATTTTCTTTAAAACATAGTGCGTAAATTCATTTTCATGCTCTTTCAAAATACGTGATGTGTGAACAATTTATAGCATAATTTAAACATACAACATACGTACCATCAAGACAATAAAAGCAATTAAAGGCATAACCTATAAAACAACTAAACTTAACTACCCAACCAAAGCAATTTAAACAAACACATCACCAAAACTCCTCGAGACGATTTCGACGTACGGTGTAGGCCAATCGGCCAGAGTAGGTCACGAGAACTTACCTCGTGTCCGTTGCAATCCAAGCTCCGTCCACGAGCGTTGTTCACCTAAGGCAATTTCACAATTTTGTCGTAAAACGAGTTTAAACTATTAAACGTCCAAATTTAACGAAACCTTAACTAAGGAAATTTCTAAAATTCTAACTTAACTACTCGAAGCGTTTTAACACCCAATTAATGTTCGATACATCGAACCGTCATTAACGAGTTTTCCCCCAAAACTCAAAAATTCTTCAATCTCTAATAATCGTCCTAAATCGATTAAATTCGTCCAATAACGTCCAATACGTTCAATATATCCACAACTACGATAAACCTATCGATTTCGAACTCTAAATCACATTTTTAACGAAACCCTAAACAAACCCTAATCGTTTAAACTCCGTAAAAACTGAAACAAACTTTGCTAAAACCTTAGAATCGTACCTAGGGTCGAGTTTGAGGAAGAAATCGTGAAGAACGGAGGACGAACGGAGGAAGAATCGGTCGTCGGAAGGGAGAGAACGCCGATGGAGAAAATCGCCTGAGAGGTTCGCCAGAGAGAGATCGCGAAATGAGGGAGAAGAAGAGAGGGGAAATAAGGTTTTTAATTAAATTTGACTTGTAAAATTACCATAACGCCCTTCTATTGTTTTCTATTTGTTTCGTTCTTTGTTTCGTTAATTAACCGACGATTCGGCTTCTCTAAATTTCCTTAATTCACCAATAACTTCAACTTATTATAAGGGTTCTATTAAAACTGTCCGTTCGAAATTCGGACCTCGTTTACTATTTTTACCAAAGTATCCTTTATATTACGATAAACGTAATTTTCGTAAAATTAGCGTTACGACTCCTAAAATTTCCGAAATTTTCCTAAAATCCTTACTAATTATTAGGATCATAATGACGCTTTCTTTTCACGAAACTGACTTAATTTGACATATTTACAAAAATACCTTTTACATTAAAATATTAATATTCCGTACAGTCGGGTATTACAATCCATCCACTTTATTTAAATTTTGTCCTCAAAATTTGATCATACAAACAACTCAGGATACTTAGCCATCATATCATGCTGTCGCTCCCAAGTAGTTTCTTCAATCTCATGGTTCCGCTATAGAACTTTAACTAGCGGAATCTCTTTGTTGTGCAATACTTTGATCGAAGACTCCAAAATACGTACGGGCCTCTTCACATATGTCAAAGTAGGCTGTACTTCAATCTCTCTTGCCTCTACGATATGTGATGGATCACACAAACACTTCCGAAGCATAGACACATGAAATATGTCGTGGATGCCTTCCATTGAAGTCAAAAACTGTAGTCGATACGCCATCTTCCCGTCCTTCTTCAAAATAGGAAAGGGCCCCACATATCTAGGGTTTAGCTTGCCCTTCCTTCCGAATCTCATAACACCTTTAAACAGAGAAACCTTCAGATAAACCTCGTCACCTTCTTCAAACTCTAGTTCTCTCCGTCTTGTGTCAGCATAGCTCTTCTGTCGACTCTGAGCTATCTCGATATGCTGTCGAATAACGGCAATCTTCTCTGCCGTTTGCTGTAGAATCTCAGGATCAACAATACTGGCTTCACCAACCTCGTCCCAATATAACGGAGACCTACACTTTCGACCATACAAAGCTTCATACGGAGCCATACCAATGGTAGCCTGGAAGCTGTTGTAGTAAGAGAACTCGATCAGTGGCAAATACCTGCTCCACGATCCCTGAAATTCCAGCACACAAGCTTTAAGCTTATCCTCCAGAATCTGATTTGTCCTCTCAGTCTGTCCGTCAGTCTGAGGATGAAATGCCGTGCTGAAATTAAGCTGAGTCCCCATAGCTTTGTGCAGACTCTTCCAGAACTTCGATGTAAATCTCGGATCTCTGTCTGAGACAATTGAAACTGGCACTCCATGCAGTCTAACAACCTCCTGCACATAAAGTTCTATGAAGTGATCCATAGAAGACGTCATCTTCACAGCTAAGAAGTGAGCCGACTTTGTCAATCGGTCCACGATCACCCAGATGCCGTCCTGTCCTTTCGTCGTCCTCGGGAGTCCCACAATAAAATTCATGGAGATCTGCTCCCATTTCCATTCCGGAATCGACAGTGGCTGTAGTGTTCCTGGTGACCTCTGGTGTTCCGCCTTAACTTGTTGACAAACTAAACAGGTTTCAACATATTTCGCCACTTCCCTCTTCATGTTCGGCCATCAGAAGTGTTGCTTTAAATCTCTGTACATTTTTATGCTTCATGGATGCACAGAATAAGCTAAAGAATGTGCTTCGGCCAAAATCTCTTTCTTTAACTCCTCGTCGTTAGACACGTACCACCTATGCCTGAACTTCAGAATATCGTCATCTGACAAGTTAAATTCAGACACGTCACCTGAGGTCATGCTCAATCGAAGCTCCTCACGCTCCATATCATTCTGTTGAGCTTCACGTATCTTATCTAAAATAGTCGGCCTGAGAGAAATGTTGGTGAGCATACTAGACAACTCCGCCACAATCTCTACATTGAACCTCTCAATCTCAGACCTCAACGTAACCGATATAGCCGCAAGTGAAGGCTGACTCGCAGTAGGCATTCGGCTCAAAGCATCAGCGACCTTGTTCGCCTTTCCTGGGTGGTACTTGATATCGAATTCATAGTCTTTCACGAACTCAAGCCACCTTCTTTGTCACATATTAAGTTCCTTCTGAGTAAATAAGTACTTCAAGCTCTTGTGGCCAGAAAATATCTCGCACTGCTGCCCATATAAATAATGTCTCCAAATCTTCAGTGCGAAGACCACAACTGCTAACTCCAGATCATGCGTAGGATAATTCTGCTCATACGGCTTCAACTACCGAGAAGCATACGTGATAACCTTTCCTTCCTGCATCAATACACAACCGAGTCTAACTCCAGACGCATCACAATAAATACTAAATTTGTCACCTTCGACAGGTAGTGTCAGTACTGGAGCTGTGGTCAACTTCTGCTTCAACTCAATAAAACTGCATCACAAGCAACCGACCATACAAACTTCTCGTCCTTCCGAGTCAAACGTGAAAGAGGAACTGCAATCTTCGAAAATCCCTCTATGAACTTCCGATAATAGCCAGCTAATCTGAGAAATCCACGTACTTCACGCACGTTTTAGGCTGTGGCAAATCTCTGACCACCTGAATCTTGCTCGGATTTACACCCCTTCTTCTGATATAATGTAGCCAAGAAAACTGACCCGATCCAGCCAAAACTCACATTTGGAGAACTTTGGATATAGCTGGTGTCGTTGTAAAATTTCGAGAACAATCCTCAATTTCTCTTCATGCTCTTCCCTCGTCTTAGAATAAATCAGGATATCGTCGATGAACACCACAACGAACTTGTCCAGATAATCCTTAAATACACGGTTCATCAGGTCCATAAACGCTGCAGGGGCATTAGTAAGTCCAAAAGACATAACTAGGAACTCATAATGCCCATACCTCGTTCGGAACGCCATTTTCTGAACATCTTCCTTCCGAACCTTCAACTGATAATAACCCGAGCGTAGGTCAATCCTGGAAAACACTCGAGCACCTTGCAGCTGATCAAACAAATCGTCTATCCGAGGCAGTGGATACTTATACTTCACTGTGAGCTTATTCAGCTCCCTGTAATCCACGCACATCCTGAAAGTCCCGTCTTTCTTCTTGACGAATAAAACGGGCGCACCCCAGGGTGAAAAACTACATCGGATGAAACCCTTATCCAGTAACTCCTCAAGCTGAGTTTTCAATTCTCTTAATTCAGTGGGCGCCAGTTTGTACGAATTCTTAGACACTGGCGCGGAGCTAGGATATACATCAATAACAAATTCTATTTCTCTGTCCGGCGGTTATCCAGTAAGGTCATCAATAAATATTTCAGAGAATTCTCTGACTATAGGAATGTCGCTTGGCTTTACTTCGCTGAGCAACTAAATATCAATTACTGTGGCCAAATAAATAGAGCACTCACCTTTAAACTGCTCGTTGACCTTCATAAAATAGGAAATAGGCGATTCACTCCATCTGTTTATCGCCTGATAAGAAAACTCGGCTTTACCTGGGGGTTGAAATGTCACAATCCCGGATTGACAATCGATGGTGGCGTAGTGCTGTGATAGCCAGTCCATCCCTAAGATCAGATCGTAGATCTCTATGCCCATAACAATCAGGCGAGCATAGAGGGTACTGTTCCCAACTGAGACAATATTACCCTGGACAACCTGACCTAACTGCATACGCTCTCCTGAAGGTAGCATCACACTGTATTCGCATTCTGCTAACTCAGGCACAAGCTTCAGTCTAGACACGCATGCAGTGGAAACAAAAGAGTGCATAGCCCCCGTGTCTATCAGAATAGTACCTGCTATCACGGAAGGCTGAGCCTCATCATCAATATCACCAGGCTCGATAAATGAAAAAATCCTCGGCATAATCCTCCTTTGGTCTGTGCCTGACTGCTCACGGCCCTGCTTTGGGCAGTCTTTAATGTAGTGGCCAACTTCTCCACATCTAAAACATTTATTCGTGCCCACCCGGCACTCGCCACTGTGTTATTTCTGGCACTTGGGGCACCACGGCATTTGAGAAGCCCCCTGTACCTGCTTCCCTTTGCCTCGATCGTTACCTCCCTCTAAAGGCCTCTTAACACCTCGTTGTTGTTGCTGTGGCTATCCTCTCGGTTGCCAGCCTTTATTTCTGATCTGAGGGTGGATCTCTCAGAAGAAGCCTCTAGTTGGCTCCCTTGGTCTAGCAGAACTCTGATCAACGGCCTCAATCTCCAGTGCCCTGGCCACTATCTCATCGTAGGATACATTACGCACTCCAGATATGGTAAGGCTCTTCCGAATCTCTTGACCAAGTCCCTATACAAATCGACGTACCTTGTCCTCATTGACACTGACTTGACGTGGCGCGAATCGTGACAGTGCCTCAAACCTCCTCACGTACTCGGCAATCGAACCAACTTGCCGCAACTGCAAAAATTCAACCATCTTCGCCTCTCGTACTGTATGACTGAAGTATTAATCATAAAACATCATTTTGAAGCGCTTCCATTTCATAATCGTCACATCGGTGGTTGCCTTGATAGAATCCCACCAGAATCGGGCATTCAGCGCTAAATGGTAGCTAACCAATGCAACCTTCTCTCCGTCTTCAATGCTTGCATAGGCCAACATATCTTCCATGGTTCGAATCCACTCCTCAGCTGAAGAGGGATCCGTAGACTGTCCATTGAATACCGGAGGTTGGAGCCTCTGAAATCTTTCCATCCCTCAGTTACCCTAAGTCGCTGTCTCCCGAGCTCTAACGCCCTCACGGTCTATCAGGGTGCCAAGCTGCTGGGATTGTCTCTCCATTTGTTGGGCCTGACGCTCCATATGTTTGGACTGTTGGGCAATAAAATCCTTAAGAGTGTCTATCGTATCGTCTCGGTCATCTCGGTCGTTTCCTCGACGCACCATATTTATATAATTCCTATAAAGGTTAAAAACAAATAATTCTAAGAAATCTAAATCAAAGAAAACATATAAACATACTTACAGTTGAGGAAGGATGTCCGCGTAGTGGCTGTGCAGTCGAGCAGTCTAAAGAACCGTTTTTAAAACCCAGGGGCTCTGATACCATAAACTGTAGCAACCCTAACACTGTATCCTTATTTTCCCGTATTATTATTATTTTTTTATATTTAAAACTTTAAACTTAACATTCGTGTGGAAATAAAACTTTTAAAATCGGAATTGTTGAAGTTTATGCTTTTAAACCATTTGACAAAACTTAAAACAAATATAAAACAATTCAAAACAATTGTTTAAAAACAATTTAAAACATTGGAAAAGCGTCGGCCAAAGAGGGAGGAACAAAAGGGACTTTTGTCCCTGAAAACCAAGGGGCGATCGATCGCCCATTTCTGGTGATCGATCGCCAGGTGAACGATCGCGAGGCGATCGTTCACCACAGCAAGGGGCGATCATGATCGCCCCTCCCTTTTCTGACTGGCGATCGACCCGCCAGAAATGGGCGATCCCTTGGTTTTCAAGGACAAAAGTCCCTTTTTTCCCTCCCTCCTTGGCTGACGCTTTTCCAATGTTTTAAATTATTTTTAAACAATTGTTTTGAATTGTTTTATATTTGTTTTAAGTTTTGTCAAATGGTTTAAAAGCGTAAACTTCAATGATTCCGATTTTAAAAGTTTTATTTCCACTCGAACGTTAAGTTTAAAGTTTTAAGTATAAAAAAATAATAATACGGGACAATAAGGGTACAGTGTTAGGGTCGCTACAATAATACCACACTATTCTATTTTCCTCTTGTGGGAGAGAATATCTTTCATAAATTTTGCATAACTCGGCATTTGTTCCAACGCATCGGCAAATGGAATATTAATGTGGAGCTTCTTGAAGACATCCAGGAATTGAGAAAATTGTTTATCAAGCTTCACATTTTTCAATCTTTGCAGAAACGGCACTGGAGGTGAGTTGGCATGAATTGGAGAATGATGAGATGGTGATGACTGTTGAACTTCATCTGCTTTTGACTCTTCATTAACAACTTTAGGTGCTTGAGTCTCTTTTTGCACTGGTTCAATTATGGTTCCCTTGCGAGTGGTGATTGCATTACAATGACCTTTGGTGTTCACCTCTGTGTTACTTGGTAGTGAGCCTTAAGGCCTTCCATTTATGACACTCGCAAATTGATCAAGTTGATTTTCAAGAATTCGCATCTGTGCTGATTGATTTTGCATTGTAGTACGAGTTTCGGTCATAAACTGCATAAGGGCTGTTTCAAGATCATTTTTTTTCAACTGGTTGAGATGGACCGGGTTGAGATGCTTGAGGCATTTGCATCGCATTTTGAGAATTCCTCCATGAAAAATTCGGGTGTTGTCGCCATCCTTGGGTTATAGGTGTTGGAATTGGGATTACTTTGCCGATTAAAATTACCCATATAGTTAGCTTGCTCTGCGGGTTCACTCGACATAGGATTGCCCTCTTGACATTCTTCACTCAAATGTGGTCCTTGACACCATTGACAGGTAACTGTTGACGTTTTCCTTACACTCGTGGCCATATGAGACTCTTGGAATTGTTTAGCTAATGAAGCAACTTGTAGCGTTAAAGCTTTCATAGCCTCGAGTTCTGGAGTATCCGTTGTGCGCTTCATAATTGATCGCTCCACTGGACATTGGTCATTATTTAGCGCTAATTCCTCTAATAGGTCATATGCGGCTTCCTCAGTTTGTCTCATTAAAGCACCACCTGCAGCTGCATTGACTAAAGTTTTCGTAGATGTAGACAATCCCACATAAAAAGTTTGAATATGCATCCATCTCGGTAGGCCATGGTTAGTACACTTTCGTAACATATTCTTGAAGCATGCCCATGCCTCATATAATGTTTCTCCATCAAATTGACTGAAGTTGATTATCTCATTGCAAGTGTAGCAGTCTTCTCGAAAGGAAAGAACTTGGACAAAAATTTCTAGCATAACTCTTCCCAAGTAGTAATAGAATTAGCTAGCAGAGAGTTAAGCCAATTTTTTGTACGATCCCGTAATGAGAATGGAAATAAGCGAAGCCTTACTGCATCATCCCCCACATTGTGATATCTGAAAGTGTCGCATACTTCTAAAAAATTTGCAATATGTTCCTTGGGGTCCTCAGAAGGTAATCCACTAAACTGAGATTGCTGAATCATGTACAAGGTCCCCGACTTAATTTCAAAATTAACAGCAATAGCTAGTTTCCGAATAGCTGAATGCACTCCGGATACAGTAGGTATAACATAATCCAGTAAGGTCCGGGTCTCAGCATTCACAAGTGGACGATTTTCAATATTGTCTGCCCTGTTATCTCCCATAATGACACGCGCTGGTTAAATAACTTTTCTTCTCTCTTTACGATGTTGGCGGCACGTACGCTCGATCTCAAGATTAAGTGGTAGAAGATTAGCGTTTCCTTCTTCACGCATGCACCTAAAAATAACACGAAAATAAAGAAATAAAATAAATAGAATTCAAAATAAAACTAAAAGTAATTAATTCGATATCAATAATAAAGTCCCCGGCAACGGCGCCAAAAACTTGTGAAAAATATTTCGCAAGTGCACAAGTCGCAACAGTAATACAGTGATAAAATAGAGTGTCGAACCCACAAGGACTTATTAATTAATAATCGAATTTATTAGTCTTAATTCTAAAATTGAACACACGTTTTATGGTTTCAAGAATTTAAAATAAACAACTAAAATAATTAAAATAAACTAATGTAAAATATCAAAGCAAATAAAATGAGATTAAATCAAATTGATAAAAGCCTAGGTATTACGATTTCACCAAGATAACAGTTATTTCAGTCCTTCGTAATTAAATTCATAAATATTCTCCCTATGTTGATGATCGATTTCACTAAATTCTAATACAATCTCTCTCGAGCATTGCATAGGTTATCTGATTAATGAGTTATTACTTCTCAGTCTCAAATCCTACATTAATCAAATACAAATAAATCAAGAAATCCAATGATCACATCAATACCGTAACTATATCTAGCCTACGCATATTTATGACAATAATTTAAGTGTTCGGGTATTTATCACCTCTCAGTCTCAAAACAACCCAAAAATCAAGTAAAGATTGGCCAGAAATTTACAGGCTTTAAGAACATAAATTAAATGCGTCAACAATATTAGAAGAAATATTCATAAAATATAATTAAACGAAGAACGAAAAATAAATATCGTCTGGCTATATCGTAGCCCTAGAATATCTGTCCGTCTTTCTTCTTGACGAATAAAACGGGCGCACCCCAGGGTGAAAAACTACATCGGATGAAACCCTTATCCAGTAACTCCTCAAGCTGAGTTTTCAACTCTCTTAATTCAGTGGGCGCCAGTTTGTACGAATTCTTAGACACTAGCGCGGAGCTAAGATATACATCAATAACAAATTCTATTTCTCTGTCCGGCGGTAATCCATTAAGGTCATCAATAAATATTTCAGAGAATTCTCTGACTATAGGAATGTCGCTTGGCTTTACTTCGCTGAGCAACTAAATATCAATTACTGTGGCCAAATAAATAGAGCACTCACCTTTAAACTGCTCGTTGACCTTCATAAAATAGGAAATAGGCGATCCACTCCATCTGTTTATCGCCTGATAAGAAAACTCGGCTTTACCCGGGGGTTGAAATGTCACAATCCAGGATTGACAATCGATGGTGGCGTAGTGCTGTGATTGCCAGTCCATCCCTAAGATCAGATCGTAGATCTCTATGCCCATAACAATCAGGCGAGCATAGAGGGTACTGTTCCCAACTGAGACAATATTACCCTGGACAACCTGACCTAACTGCATACGCTCTCCTGAAGGTAGCATCACACTGTATTCGCATTCTGCTAACTCAGGCACAAGCTTCAGTCTAGACACGCATGCAGTGGAAACAAAAGAGTGCATAGCCCCCGTGTCTATCAGAATAGTACCTGCTATCACGGAAGGCTGAGCCTCATCATCAATATCACCGGGCTCGATAAATGAAAAAATCCTCGGCATAATCCTCCTTTGGTCTGTGCCTGACTGCTCACGGCCCTGCTTTGGGCAGTCTTTAATGTAGTGGCCAACTTCTCCACATCTAAAACATTTATTCGTGCCCACCCGGCACTCGCCACTGTGTTATTTCTGGCACTTGGGGCACCACGGCATTTGAGAAGCCCCCTGTACCTGCTTCCCTTTGCCTCGATCGTTACCTCCCTCTAAAGGCCTCTTAACACCTCGTTGTTGATGCTGTGGCTATCCTCTCGGTTGCCAGCCTTTATTTCTGATCTGAGGGTGGATCTCTCAGAAGAAGCCTCTAGTTGGCTCCCTTGGTCTAGCAGAACTCTGATCAACGGCCTCAATCTCCAGTGCCCTGGCCACTATCTCATCGTAGGATACATTACGCACTCCAGATATGGTAAGGCTCTTCCGAATCTCTTGACCAAGTCCCTATACAAATCGACGTACCTTGTCCTCATTGACACTGACTTGACGTGGCGCGAATCGTGACAGTGCCTCAAACCTCCTCACGTACTCGGCAATCGAACCAACTTGCCGCAACTGCATAAATTCAACCATCTTCGCCTCTCGTACTGTATGACTGAAGTATTAATCATAAAACATCATTTTGAAGCGCTTCCAATTCATAATCGTCACATCGGTGGTTGCCTTGATAGAATCCCACCAGAATCTGGCATTCAGCGCTAAATGGTAGCTAACCAATGCAACCTTTTCTCCGTCTTCAATGCTTGCATAGGCCAACATGTCTTCCATGGTTCGAATCCACTCCTCAGCTGAAGAGGGATCCGTAGACTGTCCATTGAATACTGGAGGTTGGAGCCTCTGAAATCTTTCCATCCCTCGGTTACCCTGAGTCGCTGTCTCCCGAGCTCTAACGCCCTCACGGTCTATCAGGGTGCCAAGCTGCTGGGATTGTCTCTCCATTTGTTGGGCCTGACGCTCCATATGTTGGGACTGTTGGGCAATAAAATCCTTAAGAGTGTCTATCGTATCGTCTCGGTCATCTCGGTCGTTTCCTCGACGCACCATATTTATATAATTCCTATAAAGGTTAAAAACAAATAATTCTAAGAAATCTAAATCAAAGAAAACATATAAACATACTTACAGTTGAGGAAGGATATCCGCGTAGTGGCTGTGCAGTCGAGCAGTCTACAGAACCGTTTTTAAAACCCAGGGGCTCTGATACCATAAACTGTAGCAACCCTAACACTGTATCCTTATTTTCCCGTATTATTATTATTTTTTTATATTTAAAACTTTAAACTTAACATTCGTGTGGAAATAAAACTTTTAAAATCGGAATTGTTGAAGTTTATGCTTTTAAACCATTTGACAAAACTTAAAACAAATATAAAACAATTCAAAACAATTGTTTAAAAACAATTTAAAACATTGGAAAAGCGTCGGCCAAAGAGGGAGGAACAAAAGGGACTTTTGTCCCTGAAAACCAAGGGGCGATCGATCGCCCATTTCTGGCGATCGATCGCGAGGCGATCGTTCACCACAGCAAGGGGCGATCATGATCGCCCCTCCCTTTTCTGACTGGCGATCGATCGCCAGAAATGGGCGATCCCTTGGTTTTCAAGGACAAAATTCTCTTTTGTCCCTCCCTCCTTGGCCGACGCTTTTCCAATGTTTTAAATTATTTTTAAACAATTGTTTTGAATTGTTTTATATTTGTTTTAAGTTTTGTCAAATGGTTTAAAAGCGTAAACTTCAATGATTCCGATTTTAAAAGTTTTATTTCCACTCGAACGTTAAGTTTAAAGTTTTAAGTATAAAAAAAATAATAATACGGGACAATAAGGGTACAGTGTTAGGGTCGCTACAATAATACCACACTATTCTATTTTCCTCTTGTGGGAGAGAATATCTTTCATAAATTTTGCATAACTCGGCATTTGTTCCAACGCATCGGCAAATGGAATATTAATGTGGAGCTTCTTGAAGACATCCAGGAATTGAGAAAATTGTTTATCAAGCTTCACATTTTTCAATCTTTGCAGAAACGGCACTGGAGGTGAGTTGGCATGAATTGGAGAATGATGAGATGGTGATGACTGTTGAACTTCATTTGCTTTTGACTCCTCATTAACAACTTTAGGTGCTTGAGTCTCTTTTTGCACTGGTTCAATTATGGTTCCCTTGCGAGTGGTGATTGCATTACAATGACCTTTGGTGTTCACCTCTGTGTTACTTGGTAGTGAGCCTTAAGGCCTTCCATTTATGACACTCGCAAATTGATCAAGTTGATTTTCAAGACTTCGCATCTGTGCTGATTGATTTTGCATTGTAGTACGAGTTTCGGTCATAAACTGCATAAGGGCTGTTTCAAGATCATTTTTTTTCAACTGGTTGAGATGGACCGGGTTGAGATGCTTGAGGCATTTGCATCGCATTTTGAGAATTCCTCCATGAAAAATTCGGGTGTTGTCGCCATCCTTGGGTTATAGGTGTTGGAATTGGGATTACTTTGCCGATTAAAATTACCCATATAGTTAGCTTGCTCTGCGGGTTCACTCGACATAGGATTGCCCTCTTGACATTCTTCACTCAAATGTGGTCCTTAACACCATTGACAGGTAACTGTTGACGTTTTCCTTACACTCGCGGCCATATGAGACTCTTGGAATTGTTTAGCTAATGAAGCAACTTGTAGAGTTAAAGCTTTCATAGCCTCGAGTTCTGGAGTATCCGTTGTGCGCTTCATAATTGATCGCTCCACTGGACATTGGTCATTATTTAGCGCTAATTCCTCTAATAGGTCATATGCGGCTTCCTCAGTTTGTCTCATTAAAGCACCACCTGCAGCTGCATTGACTAAAGTTTTCGTAGATGTAGACAATCCCACATAAAAAGTTTGAATATGCATCCATCTCGGTAGGCCATGGTTAGTACACTTTCGTAACATATTCTTGAAGCGTGCCCATGCCTCATATAATGTTTCTCCATCAAATTGACTGAAGTTGATTATCTCATTGCAAGTGTAGCAGTCTTCTCGAAAGGAAAGAACTTGGACAAAAATTTCTAGCATAACTCTTCCCAAGTAGTAATAGAATTAGCTAGCAGAGAGTTAAGCCAATTTTTTGTACGATCCCGTAATGAGAATGGAAATAAGCGAAGCCTTACTGCATCATCCCCCACATTGTGATATCTGAAAGTGTCGCATACTTCTAAAAAATTTGCAATATGTTCCTTGGGGTCCTCAGAAGGTAATCCACTAAACTGAGATTGCTGAATCATGTACAAGGTCCCCGACTTAATTTCAAAATTAACAGCAATAGCTAGTTTCCGAATAGCTGAATGCACTCCGGATACAGTAGATATAACATAATCCAGTAAGGTCCGGGTCTCAGCATTCACAAGTGGACGATTTTCAATATTGTCTGCCCTGTTATCTCCCATAATGACACGCGCTGGTTAAATAACTTTTCTTCTCTCTTTACGATGTTGGCGGCACGTACGCTCGATCTAAAGATTAAGTGGGAGAAGATTAGCGTTTCCTTCTTCACGCATGCACCTAAAAATAACACGAAAATAAAGAAATAAAATAAATAGAATTCAAAATAAAACTAAAAGTAATTAATTCGATATCAATAATAAAGTCCCCGGCAACGGCGCCAAAAACTTGTTGTGAAAAATATTTCGCAAGTGTACAAGTCGTAACAGTAATACAGTGATAAAATAGAGTGTCGAACCCACAAAGACTTATTAATTAATAATCGAATTTATTAGTCTTAATTCTAAAATTGAACACACGTTTTATGGTTTCAAGAATTTAAAATAAACAACTAAAATAATTAAAATAAACTAATGTAAAATATCAAAGCAAATAAAATGAGATTAAATCAAATTGATAAAAGCCTAGGTACTACGATTTCACCAAGATAACAGTTATTTCAGTCCTTCGTAATTAAATTCATAAATATTCTCCCTATGTTGATGATCGATTTCACTAAATTCTAATACAATCTCTCTCGAGCATTGCATAGGTTATCTGATTAATGGGTTATTACTTCTCAGTCTCAAATCCTACATTAATCAAATACAAATAAATCAAGAAATCCAATGATCACATCAATACCGTAACTATATCTAGCCTACGCATATTTATGACAATAATTTCAGTGTTCGGGTATTTATCACCTCTCAGTCTCAAAACAACCCAAAAATCAAGTAAAGATTGACCAGAAATTTACAAGCTTTAAGAACATAAATTAAATGCGTCAACAATATTAGAAGAAATATTCATAAAATATAATTAAATGAAGAACGAAAAATAAATATCGTCTGGCTATATCGTAGCCCTAGAATAAAAAGTTAGTTCATGCTAAAAGAAAAATAAACAATAATAATAATGATATTCATGATGTTCATAGAGAAAAAGTGAAGGAAAATAGAGAAAACTATGCTTGATGTGCTGCCTCTCTCCGAAAATTGCTAATCTCTCAATCTCCAAAATCGCCTTCTGCTTGCCAAAAATCGTCGAACGCTTTCTGCTCTGTGGAAATCTCCGAATGAATTCTGCTCTTTCTCTCCTTAGGTTTATTTCTTCTCTTCATCTCTTCAACGGTTGAGATTCAATTTTTTCTTTAAATTAACGGTGCAGATTAGAAGATGTCAACTTTCCAAAATCGTAGCCGATCGATCGCGGGTAATGAGCGATCGATCGCCTCTTGTTTTCGTGTTTTCCTTCAGCCGATCGATCGTGGCGAACGATCGCCTCTTCTTTGCATCAATTTTCATCCTTTTCAGCCGATCGATCGTAGATTGTGCCGATCGATCGACACATCTTCTGTTTCGTGCATAATATTCTTCACAATTCTTCTCTTCCACCGATCGATCGCTTGCCTTGAGCGACCGATCGGCACCTTCTCTGTATTCTCTTCTCGAATTTCCGTATTCTTCACAGGCGATCGATCGCCTAACGAGGGCCGATCAATCGCCTCCTTTTCTGCTCTATTTTTCTTCTTCTTCTTTTCTTCAATTCCGCTTTATTTCATCTTTTTCTTTCTTCGTGAACTTTTTTCTGTCTTTTTCCTGTTTTAATTCAATTTTCTACATACTTGCACAAAATACATCAAATTCTTTCAAACACTTAAGAGAAACTTATCAAATCAAGTGTAAAAAGTATAAATAAGTGTGTAAAATACACACTTATCAATGTGTTATGGGTTGATTCGTTTGTCGTGATGTGGTCGCGTTAAATTTTTTGGTAATTTGATGAAATTGGTAAAATTTGAAAAGTTACCGTAGGGTTAAAATTAGAGAAATAGCGTTGGGTATTTGGTGTTGACCTCACGTAAGAATTTTAGAAAATGTTCGGTTGGTTCGGAATTAAGGATTTTTGGTTGATGTACAGAATATATTAATTTATAATTTATATATTATTTAATTATTTATTTAATTTTAAAGGTGCGTTTTGAAAGAAAAGAAAAGAAGGAAACTCTTCTTTTCTTTCTCATTTCACGCCGCCACCAAGAGCGAGGGAGAAAGAGTGACTTTTGATCGTGCAACCGTCGATTTGCGAGGCTGAAAATCGCGTCGGCGAGCATCAACTTTCGGGATAGAACTTGGAGAGTAAGTTGGTTTCTCCTCTCGTTTTCGAGTTTAAAATTTAGATTGTTGTTGGATTCGGATTCGGATTCGGATTCGAGTTTGGAAACTCGAATTCTTGGGTCATTTGCGGATTATCTGAGTAGATTTAGGGTTTACGCAACTTGTTTGGTTGATTAGAGGTGAGAAATGACGAAAGAATGCGATTTTTGTGACTTTTCATAGTTGGAAATGGCGAAAGTGTCGATATGGAAGTTCTTCAGTCGACCCTTCGACCCGTGGTGCAAGCATAGTCATAGACTCTGTTACATAAATAAATAATAATAGAGGGAAATATCTTCTTTCTCAGATCTCATTCTCTGTTTCTAATACTAAATAGAGTACAAATATTTTTCTTGATTTTTCTCGCGGTTTGTGATAGAAAAATAGTAATTTTATGTTTCCACTCGAATTTTACTCTTCAGTGATACAAAAAAAAAAAATAATAATAATAATAAAAAAAAAAAAAAAAAAAAAAAAAAAAAAAAAAAAAAAAAAAAGAGGAAGAACAAAATGACAGATTTGTGTTGCCTCCCTCAGAATGATTCTCTCAAAGCTCTGGTGCTTATGTGGGTAATCGATAGCATTTTCTAGCACCGGAGAAGCGAAAGCCTTCCATAACCAAATCAAAATTACAAAATCAAATTCAAAAATTAAATTAAATTTCTGCAAACAACTCCAAAATCAAGAGAAAATTCTGAGATTTAGGCTCGTTTAGAATTCAAACTAAAAAATATTGAACATGATTTTTCGCAGAACGCTGTAGTGAGCAGGAAGACGAAGTCCGTATGAAGTTATGATTTGAACTTCCGGATCGCAAGGAAGTCATTTTCTGTTGGAGTATATTGTCGGAGAAGAATATCTATTAATCCAGCAGTCGATTGCGTCTTAGAGAGGGCTAGAATTAGTGTACAGGTGCCCAAAGTTTGGGAAAGAGAGGTGGAACTTTGTTTATTAATTGAGTGTAGCAGGTTGAACGGACTTTAATAACTATGTTTAATGATCATCAATAGTGAGTGGTCTATGGATTACAATTCATGCTACAATTGACGAAATTAAAAGTTCAATGTGTTATTTGAAAAATAATTTATTTTAAAATTTATTTTGATATTTATAGGATAGATTAAAAATAATTAAAATAATTCATTAATTGTATTAATTAATCATCACGTCACGTTATAAGAGTTAGAAAGTAAACAGAACATTAATCATATAAATTTTAAATCTATAATTTTTTCATTTCTAAGCCTAATTAGAAAAAAATATGAAAATTGGACCAAACAAAATTTCAAATTCTAAATTTAGTTTTTTACTAGATAATTACATTAACTAGTAATTAGATAGACTAATTAAATTATTTAATTGTCCAAATTAGATTGAATATTTAATAATTATATTATTCGATTGATCCTTGGCTAATTTGAAGGGTTATACAATGCATTAACTACTAGTTGAATTATCATATTCCCTAATTATTAGCCATTGTATTGCTTAAATTAAAGATTGAATATATATTATTTAAATCTACAAATAGATGATAAGGAGCTGCAGCTTTGTGGTGAGTGATGAATAGATAGAGAGTCGACTACTTTACTCGACCTCCCGCCGACCGCTGCCATATTTTGATTTAAACTCGACTCTTCGTCGCTCTTTCCTCCTCCAGCTAAGGAAGGCTTATTCATAGACGACGATTCTATTGAGATTTTCACCACTGTTTTCATGCTAGGCCGCAACTCAGGGTCGCCCTCGGTGCATGCAACGGTTACCTGCAGTACTGCCACCACCTCTTGTAGGATCGTGATTGTCTAAGAGGGGGGTGAATTAGAAATTACTTGCCCTAATTAATTTTATGCAATGTAAATTAGGTTTATATGTTATACTCTCTTTATATGAGATTAAGTAAATAATCACAGACAAGTAGACAAGTCAAAGCAAAAGGGAGAAAGAAAAATGACACCAGAGTTTTTAACGTGGTTCAGCAAATCCTGCCTACGTCCACGCTTCAAGGCTCCCCCTTGAAGATTCGCTACTTCTCCTTAACGAGAAATTTTGATTGGACTTCATGGGCACCAATCAACTGCCTTTACACTTTGATTGATCTTCATGGGCGTCAATCACAGCTTTTACACTTTGATTGATCTTCACGGGCGTCAATCACAGCCTTTACACTTTTTTAAGAAATGGAAGTATTGAGCACAAATGCTACACTCTCTCAAAGAGATAAATCTCAAGTTCTAGGGCAGAGAGAGAGGTATACAGACTTTTTGCTAAAAAGCTCGTAGGAGTATTTTGTTACTGTTCAATCGATTGGCAAAAAGTCATTCTCCTGAGCTTTATTCTTTCTTTTATACTCTGTCTGTAATTTGCCTTTCATCCAGAGAGGTCCTTGTCGCCGTACGAAAATATGACCGTTGGAGAGCTTTCGTTCACAGAAAAATAGCCGTTTGAATTCTAGAGTCGCTATCGCTTGCGGTCTTTAAAGTCTAGACGATTGAGTCTGTTTTGACTTTGGACGACTGCGTCTTTCATTGGCGTGAACGACTGCGTCTGCTATTGGTGTGGACGACAGCGTCTTTCTTTTGAGCGTGGACGACAGAGTCTTTCCTTTGAGCGTGGATGAAAGCGTCTTTCTTTTGAGCGTAGACGACTGTGTCTTTCCTTTGAGCGTGGACGACTGCGTCTTTCTTTTAAGCGTGGATGACTTCGTCAATCTTTTGCGTGGACAATTGAGACCTTGGACGTTTACGTCTTTCTCTGTTTTCTTTTCGCGTGGATGATTGACTTCGGCATGACTGTGGACAATTGATTTTGATTGAAGTCACCTGACATTCACGTGATACTATGGACGATTGATTTCCACAGACTACTTCATTTATTTTTGTTTTCTTTCACGTGGACGATTGACTGTGGACTAATAAACACTTAACCAAAATTCGTAAGAAAACATAATACCTTTTTCAAAGGGCATTTCCAAATAAATGCAATAAACATAATAAATCAACTATCCAGTTCGTAAATTTCATATTATTCATGCTCATCAGTTTGTATATTTCTTATTAAACTTAATTAACAGTTCACTCGTTTCATATTAATCATTATCATAAAAAACATAATCATCAAAAATGGTTACTTAAATGCATTTAAGCTAACAATCTCTCCCTTTTTGATGATGACAAATATATATAATGATTAACTATGTTTTCCACCATAATAATCTCAGAATGATATATAATTTTTTCAACTCCTCCATACTCTATGCATGCAACCAAATAAACTTTATATTTATCATTCACATATTTGTCTCCCCCTTTGACATTATCAAAAAGAAACACTCAAGGAGGAATGGCATTCAGCATAGCAAAGATAACAAGCATAGTGTGAATAAAAGAAATATCATAAAACGAAATCAGTCACAGTGTTTAAAAAAAAATATTCTGAGTTCTCGGGAGAGGAAGAAGTATTCTAGCATAGAAGATCCCTAATGGAGTAAGGAAATCATCATGAAGAGGTGGAAATCCTAAAAACGGCTAGAATAGAAATTCCTGGCAGAACAAAACAGAAATCCCTAATTGTTTTCATTGTTGAGATCGTCCATTTTGACAACATTGTCAACGACCATGTGACAACGTCCATGCCTTCATTGACTAATCTGCTCTATTGTTCAATATTTTCCAATAGAAGAAGAACCTCAGTTTTTCTCAATCCGAATGAGACCTAACCTTATTCTAATATTATTGAAGGTCTTTTTATCCAAAGACTTGGTAAAGATATCTGCTAATTGATCAGCAGAATTGATAAATTCTAATGTAATATCACCTCTTTGAACATGATCTCTAATAAAATGATATCTAACCTCTATGTGTTTTGTTCTAAAATGTTTTATGGGATTCTTGGAAATATTGATGGCACTGGTGTTGTCACACCGAATGAGAATCCTATCATAGAAAAGATTACAATCTACAAGAGTTTGCTTCATCCAAAGCATTTGAGCACAGCAACTACCAGCAGCAATATATTTACTCTCGGCAATTGAAAGTGCTACATAATTCTGTTTCTTAGAATACCAGGACACAAGAGATTCTCCAAGGAACTGACAAGTGCCACTTGTGCTTTTTCTATCTATCAGACTTTCAGCATAATCAGAATTTAAATATCCTATTAGATCAAAAGAAGTACCCTTCGGGTACCATAAACCTAAGCCATTTGTCTCAATTAAATATTTGAAAATCCTTTTGACAGCAGCCAAGTGAGATTTCTTAGGGGAAGCTTGAAACCTAGCACATAAGCACACACTGAATAGGATATCTGGCCTGCTAGCCGTTAGGTATAACAGAGACCCAATCATACCTCTATACTTCTTAATATTCACACTTATCCCATTTTCATTTTTGTCCAATTTTGTAGTTGTGCTCATGGGAGTTCTAGAGAACTTAGAGGAGTCTAACCCAAATTTCTTTAAGAGCTCCTTGATGTATTTTTTCTGACAGAAGAAAATGTCATCTGGAGTTTGACTAATCTGAAATCCTAAGAAGAATTTTAACTCCCCCATCATACTCATTTCAAATTCACTTTGCATTAAGGAGGAAAAATCATCACACAGAGAGACATTAGTTGAACAGAAAATAATGTTATCTACATAGATTTGAACTAAAAGAATGTCTTTGTCCTTTTACAAGGTAAATAAGGTTGAATTGGAGTTACCCTTTTTGAACTTCCTTTCCTCAAGAAAATTCTTCATCCTATCATACCAAGCTCTAGGAGCCTGCTTAAGTCCATAGAGAACCTTTTTGAGCTTTTAGACAAGGTCAGGTTTGTCATAGACTTCAAATCCTAAGGGTTGATCTACATAAACTTCTTCCAAGATATAACCAGTTAAAAAAGCACTCTTAACATCTATTTGAAAGAGTATGAAGTTTTTGTAGCAAGTATAGGCTAAGAGCATCCTAATAGATTCTAGTCTAGCTACGGGTGCAAAGGTTTCCTCAAAATCTATTACTTCTTCTTGATTGTAACCTTTGACAACTAACCTAGCTTTGTTTCTAATAACAACACCATTTTCATCCAACTTATTCTTGAAAATCTATTTTGTTCCAATAATGGGATGATTGACTGGTTTCAGAACAAGTTCTCAAACATTATTCCTTTCGAATAGGTTTAACTCATCTTGCATAGCAACTATCCAATTTTCATCGAATTCGGCTTCATCAAATTTCTTAGGCTCTATTTAGGAAATAAAGGCAACATTAGCACAAAGATTCCTAAGGAAGGATCTAGTTTTTACTCTTGGGGAAAGGTCACCTAGAACTTCATCTAAGAGATGATTTCTTACATATTTCCAATCTCTGGGAAGTGCATCATTGTCATTCTTGACAGGGACAATTTCTAGAGAATTTTCACTTTGAAGGATTTCAGCAGATTTTTCTAAGGAAAGAGAATTCATTTGCTTTTCCAGAATATCATCCTTATCCACAATGATTATGGGCTGAGGGGTCTCAATCAAAATTGACATGTACAGATTCTTCTACAACTAGAGTTCTTTTGTTAAAAACTTTATAGGCTTTACTAGAAAGAGAATAACCAAGAAAAATTTCAAGATCAGATTTACAATCGAATTTTCCTAAGTTATCCTTAGTGTTAAGAATGAAACATTTACAACCGAAGGCTCTAAAGTACTTAACAGAAGAGATTTTACCATTCCAAAGCTCATAAGGAGTTTTCTCAAGAATAGGTCTTATGGAGACCCTGTTTAACACATAACAAGCTGTGAAAACAGCTTCTGCCCAGAGATATTTAGGAAGAGAATTTTCATTGAGCATGGTTCGAGCCAGCTCTTGAAGAGACCTATTTTTCCTCTCAACAACACCATTTTGCTGAGGGGTTCTAGGGGAGGAGAAATTTTGTGCAATTCCATATTTGAGACACAAGAGTTCAAATTTCTCATTTTTAAATTCTCCACCATGATCACTACGAATAGCAACAATGGTGAGCTCCTTTTCATTTTGAACTTTTTTCCTAAAGCTAGAGAAGGTATCAAAGGTATCATCCTTTGACTTCAGAAAGTATACCCAAGTAAATCTAGAGAAGTCATCGACAATGACATAGGCATATAATTTTCCACCTAGACTGGCTACATTATAAGGACCGAAGAGGTCCATGTGAAGAAGTTGTAGGGCCTTGGAGGTAGAAATTGCATTCTTTGATGCAAAGGAACTTTTGATCTGCTTGCCCATTTGGCAAGCTTCACAGACCTTATCATTCTCAAAGGATATTTTAGGAATCTCTCTAACTGAATTATCCTTAGTAATCTTAGCTAAGGTATCCATACCTACATGTCCTAATCTCCTATGCCAAGTCCAACTATCAACCAACAGATTCACAGCAAGACATTTTTATCAATTTGTTCAAAGTTATCTAAATCAATAATATAAATATTTTCTTTTCTATAACCTTTGAACAAAACTTTGCTATTCAAGACATCCTTTATTATACATGCATTTGACTTGAAAACCACTTTATAACCCTTATCACATAATTGACTGATACTAAGTAAATTATGCTTTAACCCTTCTACTAACAGCACATTTTTTATAATAGGGTTAGAGCTGTTATCTATGTTGCCAATGCCAACGATTTTACCCTTTTGGTTTCCACCAAAAGTGACATTTCTTTTTTTCTTGTTGACAACAAAAAATTTGGTTGAGTCTCCTGTCATATGCCTCAAGCATCCACTGTAGAGGTACCACTGATTTTTTCCGGGAGAACAGTCAACCTCATCCTCCTTGGCCATGAAGCACAGATTGGCTACTTCCTCATATTTTGAAGAAGTATCATCCTCACTGTCATCCCAAGTGACCTTTATGGCTCTCTTATTGAATTTCTTGGGATTCTTCTTTGCTTGTGGACACTCGGCCTTGATATGTACAGGCTTCCCACATTCGTAGCATGTAATCTCCTTTTCCTTTTAAGACTTCTCAACCTTTGAAAATTTTCTTCTTTGCATCCTTTTTCTCTGGAGGAATTTGCTGAACCTACTTGTAATGAGGGCTATGTCCTCATCATCATCTTCTTCCTCATAGTCATCTTGTTTGCTCGAGGAAGCTTTGAGTGCTATAACCTTCTTTTTGCTGATCTCTTTCTCTTTGAGATCTTCCTTGTCATTGGCTCTCATGGTTATCTCATGAGTCATTAGAAAGCCAATGAGCTCTTCAAGCTTGAGAACCTTTAGATCCCGAGCTTCTTGTATAGCAGTCACTTTATGTTGCCAGGCTCTTGGTAGGCACCGAAGGATCTTTCTTACTAGTTCTTCACCTAAATAAATCTTACCAAGACCTTTTAAGCCATTAGAAATGTTAGTGAATCGAGTAAACATAGATGAAATAGACTCATCCTTTTCCATCGAAAAAAGTTCATACTCATGTACAAGCATACTTAGTTTATTCTCCTTAACCTGGTTTGTTCCCTCATAAGTAATCTCTAATAAGTGCCATATTTCTTGGACATTATCAAAACCTTGTACTCTATTAAATTCATCCCTGTTTAGAGCACAGTATAAGGTATTTACTGCTTTGGCATTTAAACTAAATTCCTCTTATCGGACTCAGTTAATTCATGAGAGTCCTTAGGAATACTAATTCCATTCTTAGTTTTCATGGCCTTGAAAGGGCCATCCTCGATTATATTCCAAATCCCATAGTCCATGGCTTGAACGAATATTCTCATTCTTGTCTTCCAGTATACATAATCACTGCCATCAAAAAATGGTGGCCAAGAAATGGACTGACCCTATATGTGTGTGGTGTTTGTATTGAATGCCATTGTAAATATATATAAATCACAGAATATTTCTAGAATACAACTTAGACAATATTCTACCTCGCTCTGATACCAATTATAGGATCGTGATTGTCTAAGATGGGGGGTAAATTAGAAATTACTTGCCCTGATTAATTTTATGCAATGTAAATTAGGTTTATATATTCTTCTCTCTTTATATGAGATTAAGCAAATAATCGCAGACAAGTAGACAAGTCAAAGCAAAAGGGAGAGAGAAAAATGACACCAGAGCTTTTAACGTGGTTCGGCCAATCCTGCCTACGTCCACGCTTCAAGGCTCCCCCTTGAAGATTCGCTACTTCTCCTTAACGAGAAATTTTGATTGGACTTCATGGGCGCCAATCAACTGCCTTTACACTTTGATTGATCTTCACAGGCGTCAATCACAGCCTTTACACTTTGATTGATCTTCACGGGCGTCAATCACAGCCTTTACACTTTTTAAGAAATGAAAGTATTGAGCACAAATACTACACTCTCTCAAAGAGATAAATCTCAAGTTCTAGGGCAGAGAGAGAGGTATACAGACTTTTTGTTAAAAAGCTCGTAGGAGTATGTTGTTACTATTCAATCGATTGGCAAAAAGTCATTCTCCTGAGCTTTATTCTTTCTTTTATACTCTGTCTGTAATTTACCTTTCATCCAGAGAGGTCCTTGTCGCCGTATGAAAATATGACCGTTGGAGAGCTTTCGTTCACAGAAAAATAGCCGTTTGAATTCTAGAGTCGCTATCGCTCGCGGTCTTTAAAGTCTAGACGATTGAGTCTGTTTTGACTTTAGACGACTGCGTCTTTCATTGGCGTGAACGACTGCATCTGCTATTGGCGTGGACGACAGCGTCTTTCTTTTGAGCGTGGACGACAGAGTCTTTCCTTTGAGCGTGGATGAAAGCGTCTTTCCTTTGAGCGTGTACGACTGCGTCTTTCCTTTGAGCGTGGACGACTGCGTCTTTCTTTTAAGCGTGGATGACTTCGTCAATCTTTCCCGTGGACAATTGAGACCTTGGACGTTTACGTCTTTCTCTGTTTTCTTTTCACGTGGATGATTGACTTCGACATGACTGTGGACAATTGATTTTGATTGAAGTCACCTGACATTCACGTGATACTATGGACGATTGATTTCCACAGACTACTTCATTTATTTTTGTTTTCTTTCACGTGGACAATTGATTGTGGACTAATAAACACTTACCAAAATTCGTAAGAAAACATAATACCCTTTTCAAATGGCATTTTCAGATAAATGCAATAAACATAATAAATCAATTATCCAGTTCGTAAATTTCATATTACTCATGCTCATCAGTTTATATATTTCTTATTAAACTTAATTAACAGTTCACTCGTTTCATATTAATCATTATCATAAAAAACAGAATCATAAAAAATAATTACTTAAACGCATTTAAGCTAACACCTCTCTCTCTCTGCGTGCTTGTTCCAGTAGCACTCTGCCCACCATCTCTCACAACGGAGTCTCTTCTTCCAACCCCTTCCTCACCCACCTCGAAAGCTCAAAAGTGTTAGCACTGTTCAGTTATAGTTTCGTTAGTTTGTAAACATAGTTCTCTATCTTATCAAGTCATCATTTTCTCTTGATGATATATACATGTAAGAACTGTTCTTTAAATAAAAAAAGAATACACAGAAAAATCATTTCAACCTAGCTTCTCTCTTTCTACCGCCATCTCTATATTCTTCTTCTTCTTCCTCTATTCTTCTTCTTCTTCTGCTTCTATATCTTCCTCTGAAAAATCAAAAACTTAACGTAGTATCAGAGCCAAAAGACGACATCTTCCAGCTCTAAGATTCCCTCCTCTCCTTCAGCCCATATACCTTCTTCCCTTCCTCCGTTTTCCTCTGTGAATCAAACACTTACAATAAAGACGGACCACACAAATTACCTCGTATGGAAGACTCAACTCCTTAATGTTGTTATTACAAACGACATCGATCATCTTCTAGACGGTTCCTGTCCATCGCCTCCATAATTTCTGCACTCCCTCTTTTCTCAAATCAATCCAGAGTTCATTGTATGACAGCAATATAATCGGCTCATTATGAGCTAGATATTTGTCTCATTGTCTGAAGAGCTCCTCCCACAGATTGTGTCCTTCACCACGACTAGTGAAGTTTGGTCGGCTCTTGCAAGGATGTTCATCTCTTCCTCCTTAGCGAGAATTACTGATCTCCGGAGTCAGCCTCATTCTTTGTCCAAAGATGGAATCTCTGCCTCTAGCTATATCCAGAAGCTTTCCACAATATGTAATACCCTTGCTGCAATAGGAGAACCTGTTTCCTACAGGGATCATATAATCTATTTTCTTGGCGGTCTGAGCAGTGAGTACAATGCTTTTTGTAATCTCAATGACCAATCGTGCTGATCAACTCCCTCTGGAGGAAATCCAGAACCTCCTTCAGAGTTTCGATTTCTGCCTAGAAAAAAAAAACTTAGTTGTTGAGCTCTGACCTGAAAATAGGACTCAAGAACTCGAAGAAAACCGTTAGTTCACGGGTGACACAAAACCGACAAATCTGAGAATAAATAATGCAAACAAAATATCAAACGTGCTCAGAATTTAACAAAATTTTAGGTGAGTCTTGTGAAGTAAGTGAGATGTGTGTTGGTGAAAAACGTGGTCCATATTCGTTGAGATGAAGGATTTATGGACTGTTTTCCGAGAATCGGTCAATGAGTGCTTCAATAGAGCTTTTGGCAAGAGTTTCTTCCAAAGAAGAGAACTCGATTCAAGGAATCAGTTACAGCCACTTCTTGCTGCTTTCCACTCTCAAAAGAATGGAGAAGAAAATGGCAAATCCTTTCTTACAAGCTACCAAGCTTGTAGATCGGTTTTGTGGGCGAAACCCCTCGATTGTTATCAACCGAGCTTACCTTAGAAGCTCCTTGCTCCAAACTTTCTTCTATTGAGAGAGAAATCCGTGGGTGTTCATAAAAATCATCCAAAAAAGTTACAAACACCAATGCCATGAATATATAGACCTAATAGTGGGCTTGGGCTTGGGCTTGGGCTTGGAGGGACCATCATTTGGGCTTGAGCCAAGTCTTCAACTTCAATGGGTCAAGACATAAACCCAGCCACCAACTAATCCTAACATTCATCTAATCCTAACATTCATCTAATAAAGTTTAAACAAGAAAGCCAACGTTTGCCAATAAGTTCAAAATTTCAAAAAAGCAACAAATATCCAAGCTCGGGAATACAAATTCCCATGTGAGCATTAAGGTGCCTCTTTAGTCTTTCCACATGATGAGATGCTTTGGTTGGTCGACGTCCCCAGTTTTAATCTCCCACTTCAAGTCATCCACGGTGTCCTCCAAGTCTTCACACAAACCATGACCTGCAAAAGAGACAAGTGTGTTAGTTAAAGTGTGGGCTCAGGTCTGGGATCGTGTAATGGGCCTACGGGGCACAACATCCTCCTCAGGTGATTGAGGATTTGACCTCAAATCCTTTAATTGAGGCCCCTCAGAGTTTTCTTCATCGCTTATATAGGGTGAGAGGTCCATGACATTGAACGTCATAGATACTTCGTAATCTCCAGGCAGTTCAATCTTATAACTGTTGTTATTGATCCGCTGCAACACCTTGAAGGGTCCATCTGCACGAGGAAGGAGCTTAGATTTCCTTTTGTCGGGGAATCTATCTTTTCATAGGTGCAACCAAACCAAATCTCCTTCGTTGAAGATAACTTCTTTTTTACCTTTGTTTACTCGTTTGGCCACGCTCGCATTTCTCGTCTCAATGGCTTGACGCACGCTCTCATGTAATTTCTTAATCTATTCAGCCTTGCTCGCTCCTGATGGGTTGGCCAGTTCAGTAAATGGCAAAGGAACAAGGTCCAACGGTGTACAAGGATTAAACTCATAGGCAACCTCAAAGGGCGATTGCTCAGTAGTGGAATGAATGGTGCGATTGTGAGCAAATTCTAATCCGGGAAGGACTATATCTCAACTGGATAGTTTCTTATCTACAATACTGCGTAAGAGGGAGCCTAAGGTTCTGTTAACAACTTCCGTTTACCCTTCAGTTTGGGGTCAAAAGATGTACTAAAACACAACTTCGTCCCCAACTTCTTCCACAAAGTGGTCCAGAAGGCGCTTAAAAATTTAATGTCCCGGTCCGACACTATGGAATGTGGTATGCCATGCAGGCGAACGATTTCCTTGAAAAACAGGTCAGCTATAGAGAAGGCGTCATCTGTTTTTACACAAGGGATAAAATGTGTCATCTTGGAGAAACGATCCACAACCACCATGATTGAATCCTTATTACGAGCAGTTCGTGGCAATCCCAAAACGAAGTCCATACTAACTTCAGTCCAAGGGTGGGAGGGAACTGGTAAGGGCATATATAAGCCTTGTGGTAGAACCTTACTCTTTGCTTTCTTACACACAACGCATGTCTCCACCAAGCGGTGCACGTCTTTTTTCATATGTGGCCAATAAAAGTGTTCCTTAAGCATATTGAGGGTCTTCTTCTCCCCGAAATGACTCGCTAAGCCTCGACAATGGGCTTCTTTTACAAGACATCGCCTTAAACTTCCTTGCAGAATTCATAATGTGACGACCCCCGACCCGATCGGGTCGAAGAGCCATCACTCCGGATATTTAAAACGTGACACATATTTTTTTGAACTTTTAAAACATTACACAAAGAAAACCTTCTCTGGAGCTGAAGACTGGAAGATAAGTTAAAAATTAGGTTACAGGAATAATTGGCAGAAGAAAATAGGAAGACGGAAGGCAGGGAGGAACGAAAACAATTCTTGGGATTTTCACCAGGACTTGACTTCGACTTAAACAGGATTCTGACATTTGGACATAAAACCTTTGACTTTTTAAAACTCTTAAATCTGAAGACGTGAAAACAGAAATCATGAAACAGAAAATGGACGACTAAAACTGGAAGGCAGAATGGACGACAGACATGCAGTGGAAAAACTTAATAAAATGGGAAACAGAAACTGGAAGTCGTGCAGTGTAAGACTTACTGTGGAGAAACAGAAGCTGTGGACATTTAAAATCAAAGATAGAATCTGTGGACAAACAGAAGACGTGGACGTTTAAAATCAAAGATAGAATCTGTGGACAAACAGAAGACGTGGACATTTAAAATCAAAGACAAAGACAGTAGACAACTGAAGTCCGTGGACGTTTGAAATAAAAGACAAAAAAAGTAGACAACTGAAGTTCGTGGAAGTTTGAAATAAAAGACAAAAACAGTAGACAACAGAAGTCCGTGGACGTTTGAAATAAAAGGGCAGAAACAGTAGACAATAGAAGTCTGTGGACGTTTAAAATAAAAGACTAAAACAGTAGACAACAGAAGTCCGTGGACATTTGAAATAAAAGACAAAAACAGTAGACAACAGAAGTGTGACGACCCCGACACCGAGTCGGTGCCGCCACGACCTGTGCCGTGCGTGCATACATACATACATGTGTGTTACCCTCGCCCGTTCTCTCTTAAATTTTTTTCTTTTCTTTTCTTTCATTGCATTTTTTGTTTTCTTTCCTTTTCATTCGTTCAATCATTAGAGAACGGACTTGGGGTTTCAATCCATATCTAGACATTTGGGCTCTAACTTAACCTTAAAGTTCGTCAACGTTTACATCACTAAAACGAGGTAAAAAACCATTTATTGGAAATGTGTTGACTCGCTTTTTGGGGTCCTTAATGTCCTTTAAAATACTTGGGGATCGCTCGTAAAATACGTTTAAAAAGTATCGTAAAAGGTCGGGTTAAAACGTGTTTTGAAAAGTCAATTTTTAAAAAGTTTCCGTTGGGGTCAAGCATAAAGCTGATCGATCGGGCCCAAAGGCCGATCGATGGGGCCCGCTCTGGATTCCAGACTAAAAACGACCATCAAGGCCGATCGATCGGGCCCAAAGGCCGATCGATTGGGGCCCCTCTGGATTCCCGACTAAGAACATCCATAGACGCCGATCGATCGGCCCTCGGGCGTGATCGATCGGGCGGGCACACCCTGGGCGCGCACAGAGCACGCCCAGCGCGCGTCCCACGCGTGTGCGCTCACGGCCAACGCGCCACCCGCACCCTCTTGCAGCTTTTTCTACCACTTTGCAATTTTTCTTCAAATTTTCACCTAATACACACTTCAAATTTCATCATCAAAATATCCATCAATAATCCAACTAAATTACTCATCCAAAAATCGAACACCCTACCTAAAACCATCAATTCCCGACACGAAACATCCGTTTCAACTTAAAACCTCAACCTACTTTAAAAACATCCAAACTCAACCAAAATTCATTCTATTTCACCAAAACATCACATTCATCAATATTCATCCGAATCCATATCAAACAATCAACATCCTATCTATTTCATCAATGACCATCCGTATATAGCGGAAGCTATCCACAATCATCAAAATACATCAAAATATATCAATTCATCCATCATCCAGATACCAAGCATCCTAATATGTTTTTCTATACATTTCATCAAATAATATCATCCATCAGCCCATTTCAACCCAAAATAACCCAAAATATTTAACCTATGCTCCCATGGGTCAAGTGTGTATCGACTACACCAACTGCTCCTCGAGCTTCCTCCTTCAAGCTGCAGGCTCGTCTGAGGGAGGAAAATCCTCCTCACCTTGTTCTATATCACCTACACCATAGAAATAACAAGTGAGCTAGGGGCTCAGTAAGTCTACGTGAATGCTATGCATGTACAGTTCTTAAATCATGCATCCTACCTTTTCGCTATACATTTCATTTCATTTAAGTCATCGGGGCTTCACTCTCAGTAGATAAAAGCGGCACATCCGGCGGTTGGATAGCCCCTTTCATCTACCCGGGGGGAAAACATGTTTCACCGGACAGCCATGTCTGAACCATCGCCACCGACGTGACCATCATACATACATTTCTTTACCATTTTCATTATGCTTTTCCTTTTCGTGAAAACGTGCATGGAAATTCCTTTTCGTGCTTTTTGAGAAAACCATGATGCGTGGACACGTGCGATACAATAAATGACTTCAAAACATAACAAGCAATAAACAAAAACATTCCACAATTAAACTAAACTAACTACCCGACCTATAACCAAAACAAACAAACATCTCCAAAATCCTCAAATCAACCAATTCTTGTGGTGTAGGCCAAATCGGCCAAGTAAGTCACGAAAACTTACCTCTCGTCCCGTGCACACCGAGTTCTTTGGTTCGAGCCTTGTCACCTAAAGCAAACCATAGCGTTCTTTTGTCAAAACTGAGTTTAAACATCAAACTTTATAAATTTACGAAACTCCTAACTAAAGGAAATTTTCTAAAACTCTAATAAATCTCTCTCGGGCATTTCATCGAGCAGCTTACGCTCACAAATTCTCAAACTCCATTAATGAAGGTTTCACCAAGCTCCAAACCCGATTTTTCCAAACAAATGCCCAAACCATCTATTATTTCGACTAATAAACGTTAATAAGGTAATTTCTAACATTTCCTAACAAAACTCGGCTATTTCTACAAAATTCCTACGAAACCCTAAACTTTTCAACCTCTAAAAATCGAGAACTAAAGCTGGAAAACCATAGATTCTTACCTAGAATCACGAGGGGAAGAGAAAACGTGAAGAAACTTGGTTGATCGGAGGACAAACCGTTGAAGATGATGGAGAATCACCGTGGAAGGGAGGCGTCGCCAGAGAAGAGTGATTTTCCCTTGTGAAAATCGTGAAGTGTGGGATAAAATGAAGGGTTTTGTGATTTTAATGAAATAGACTTGTCAATTTACTTATTTGCCCTTCAGTTTAAATCTCCCGTTTATCCTATTGTTCGTTTATCGATTCGTTTTCTCTAAAATTTTCTTATTTCACAAATAATTCTAATTTATTCCAAGGGCTCTAATAAAACTTTCCGTTCGTCAAACGGATTTATTTTATTATTTCTACGAATTAAATCTCTATAGGGTCAAAATCAAAAACTTAAGCATTATATCTCGGTTTGAATTCCTTAAATTCTCATAATTCTCTCAAAATTCATATTAATTATAAGGATTCCATTAAAACTCTCGGTTGGCAAAACAGACATATTTAAATTATTTACAAAATTGCCATTGCGCGCACAATTCAAAAACCCGTAAAATCGGGTGTTACATTCCATCCACCTTAACAGAAATTTTGTCCTCAAAATTGACTACACAAATAATTCTGGATACTTAGTCATCATAGTTTGCTTCCTCTTCCAGGTAGCTTCCTCTATGCCGTGATTCCGCCATAACACCTTGACTAGCGGGATCTCTTTATTTCTCAATACTTTAATTGAGGATTCCAGAATTTGTACCGGCCTTTCCACATATGTTAGCGTTGGCTGTACCTCAATCTCCTGTGCTTCTACGACATGCGACGGGTCACGCACACACTTCCTGAGCATAGGCACGTGAAAGACGTTGTGGATGCTCTCCATTGATGCCGGTAACTGTAGTCGATAAGCCACCTTCCCAATTCTCTTCAAAATAGGAAAGGGCTCAATGTAACGAGGGTTTAGCTTGCCCCGTCTTCCGAATCTCATAACGCCTTTGAATGGGGAAATTTTCAAATAGACCTCATAACCTTCATTAAACTCCAACTCCCTTCGTCTATTGTCAGCGTAGCTTTTCTGACGGCTCTGAGCTATCTCAATACGCTGTCTAATAATGGCAATCTTCTCCGCCGTTTGCTGTAAAATATCGGGGCCAATGATGCTAGTTTCACCGACCTCGTCCCAATATAGCGGTGATCTACATTTTCGTCCATACAGCGCTTCATACGGAGTCATGTCGATGGTAGCTTGGAAGCTATTGTTATATGAAAACTCAATTAATGGCAAGTACCTGCTCCAAGAGCCTTGAAACTCTAACACGCAGGCTCTAAGCATATCCTCAAAAATTTGATTCGTTCGCTCTGTCTGACCATCGGTCTGAGGATGAAATGCCATGCTAAAGTTCAACTGAGTTCCCATGGCTTTGTGCAGACTCTTCCAAAATTTTGAAGTAAACATCGGATCTCGGTCTGAAACTATGGAAACAGGCACCCCGTGCAGTCTAACAATCTCTTGTACATAGAGTTCGGCGAGCTGATCCATGGAGAATGTTGTTTTAACTGGAAGAAAGTGGGCCGATTTCGTCAAACGGTCCACTATCACCCATATGCTATCATGCCCCTTCGTTGTTCTTGGGAGTCCAACAATAAAATCCATTGAAATCTGCTCACATTTCCACTCCGGGATCAGCAGGGGTTGCAAAGTTCCTGCCGGCCTCTGATGTTCTGCCTTAACTTGCTGGCAAACCAAACAGGTTTCTACATACATGGCCACCTCTCTCTTCATGTTAGGCCACCAGAAATGCTGCTTTAGATCT
Organism: Begonia masoniana; assembly: GCA_022432975.1. Taxonomy (NCBI): domain Eukaryota; kingdom Viridiplantae; phylum Streptophyta; class Magnoliopsida; order Cucurbitales; family Begoniaceae; genus Begonia; species Begonia masoniana. Next base: position 30,885,932 of record CM039507.1, on the reverse strand, counting down.
CGATACATCTTGGTGCTTCCTGGATGCACCGAATAGGCCGAAGAGTGTGCCTCGGCCAAGATTTCTTTCTTCAACTCCTCATTATCAGGCACGTACAACCTATGCTTGAATTTCAAAATACCATCATCCGACAATTTGAAATCGGACGAGTTCTCGGATGTTATGCTCAAACGGTTCTTGTCACATTCTAAGTCTTCCCGTTGAGCTTCATGTAATTTGTCAAGTATCGTTGGCCTAAGAGAAATGTTGGTAAGTATCGTGGACAACTCAGCCACAATCTCCACATCAAACTTCTCAATCTCAGACTTCAACATCACCGACATCGTTGCAAGTGAAGGCTGACACATAGTAGGCATTCTGCTCAAGGCATCTGCGACCTTGTTTGCTTTCCCTGGGTGGTATTTGATTTCAAAGTCATAATCCTTAACGAACTCCAACAACCTTTGTTGCAGCATATTCAATTCCTTTTGCGTAAACAGATACTTTAAACTCCTGTTATCTGAGAACACTTCACATTGCTGCCCATACAGGTAGTGCCTCCAGATTTACAACACAAAGACAACTGCTGCTAATTCCAAGTCATGCGTCGGGTAATTCTGCTCGTACAGCTTCAACTGCCAAGAAGCATACACAATAACTCTTCCCTCCTGGATAAGCACACATCAAGGTCCAACTTTAGATGCATCACAATATATGCTGAATTTGTCACCTTCGACAGGCAGTGTTAAAACTGAAGCCGTGGTCAATTTCTGCTTCAGCTCCTCAAAGCTTTTCTCACATGCTGTCGACCATACAAACTTCTCATTTTTCCTTGTCAAACGAGAAAGAGGGACTGCGATCTTTGAAAACCCCTCAATAAACTTACGGTAATACCCGGCCAATCCGAGAAATCCACGTATCTCCCGCACATTCTTAGGCTGTGGCCAATCTTTTACAACTTGAATCTTACTTGGGTCTACAGAAATCCCCTCTTGAGATATAACGTGGCCGAGGAAGTTTATTCGAACCATCCAAAACTCACATTTGGAGAACTTTGGGTAAAGCTGGTGTTTCTCCAAATTTCTCAAGACAATCCTTAAATGCTCTTCGTGCTCCTCCTTCGTCTTAGAATAGACCAAGATGTCGTCAATAAACACAACAACAAACTTGTCTAAATATTCCTTGAAGACACGGTTCATTAAATCCATAAATGCCGTGGGGGCATTCGTAAGTCCAAAAGACATCACCAGGAATTCATAATGTCCATACCTCATTCGAAATGCTGTCTTTGGAACATCTTCCCGTCGTACCTTCAATTGATAGTAACCCGAGCGTAAATCAATCCTGGAGAATATTCGGGCACCCTGTAGCTGATCAAACAAATCATCTATTCGGGGTAACGAGTACTTATTTTTCACTGTCAACTTATTCAACTCTCGATAGTCGATGCACATCCGGAGAGTTCCGTCTTTCTTCTTAACGAACAAAACAGGCGCACCCCAAGGAGAAAAGCTAGGTCGGATGAATCCCTTATCCAACAACTCTTCTAGCTGAGATTTCAACTCCTTTAGCTCGGCGGGCGCCAATCTGTACGGGCTCTTAGAAACTGGTTCAGAACTAGGATAGACATCAATCACAAACTCTATCTCCCAATCCGGTGGCAATCCGGGAAGATCGTCGCGAAAAATCTCTGCGAACTCCCTGACAATCGGGATGTCACCTGGTGTTACTCCATCAAGTAACTGAGTGTCAACCACAGTGACCATAAAGACTGAGCATTCACTTTTAAACTGTTCACTAACCTTCATGGAATAGGAGGTTGGTAGGCTGCTGAATCTTTTCATTGCCTGATAGGCAAACTCCTTTTTACCTGGGGGCCGAAAAGTCACCACCCCTGATTGGCAGTCAATGGTAGCGAAATGGCGAGATAGCCAATCCATTCCTAAGATAAGATCATACCGCTCTATGACCATAACAATCAACTAAGCATAAAGGGTATTGCTCCCTACAGAGACAACGTTGCCGTGGAAGATGTGATCGGACTGCATAAACTCCCCTGAAGGCAGCATAACTCTATACTCGTACTCTGCTAACTCAGGCACTATCTTCAGTCTAGCTATACATGCAGTGAAAATAAACGAGTGCGTAGCACCCGTGTCTATTAATGAAAACACGGCCACTCCCGTGACCAAAATAGTACCTGCTATAACTGAGGGCTGGGCCTCATCGTCAACATCGCCTGGCTCAATAAAGGCGAAAATCCTCGGGGCAACTATCCTTTGATCCTAGCTTGAATAACTTCGATTCATCAATGGGAAATTCATGACGTAGTGGCCTACCTCACCACATCTGTAGCATCTACCAGTGCCCATCCGACAATCACCAAAATGTTCTTTCTGGCACTTAGGACAAATAGGCTTCTGTGTAGTCCCTTGGACTTGCTTCCCCTTGCCTTGGTCGCCTTTACCATCATAGGGCCTCTTTGCACCCCTCTGTTGTTGTTGTTGTGGCTGTCCCTTCGGTTGCCAGCCCTTGTTCTGAGGCCGTGGCTGTATCTCCCGAAAGAATCCTCTAGCTGGCTCCCTCGGTTTGTCGAAAGTCTGTTCGGCGGCCTCAATGTCTAGCGCTCTCGCTATAATCTTAGTATAGGGCACATTCCGCACCCCTGATATAACGACACTTTTTCTGATCCCCTCACTTAGCCCTTGCATAAACCGATGCACCTTGTCCTCATCAACACTGACCTGGTGTGAACTGGGATAGGGCCTCAAACCTTCTGACGTATTCGGCAACTGAGCCAACCTGTCTCAATTGCATGAACTCCATCACTTTTGCCTCCCGTACCGTATGGCTAAAATATTTGTCATAAAATATAGCTTTAAACCGCTTCCAGCTCATCGCAGTCACATATGTGGTCGCCTTGATCGTATCCCACCAGAAACGGGCATCCAGTGCCAAGTAATAGGCAACGAACGCGACTTTCTGTAACGACCCTAACCCGTAACATTTAATTTACCGTACAAAATTTTTTTTCTTTTTCGATTACTACTTCACGATTTAAACTTATGAACGTTTAAGCGGAATTAAACTTGTTAAAATCTTTTGGAAAGCCTTTGGATAAAATTAAAACAATTGGATTGAAGTTTAAAACAAATAAAACAATATTCAAAAACCATTAAAAATAACTAAAAATGCATTGGTCATAGGCTATCGAAACAAGGGAGGGACAGAAGTGGCAATTAAGCCCGAAAATGCACAGGCGACCGAACGCATGAAGTTGTGCGTTCGGGCGCCCCTCGCCTAACCGCCCGAACGCCTGCCTTTAAGCGTTCGGGCGCTTCACGTTCTGATTTCCAGAACGTGAAACCCGAACATTAATCGATCGTGCGCCACTCTACCCGCGCCCGAACGCCAAACTCTCTGGAAAACCAGAGGGTTCAGCGTTCCAACTCCTTTCCTCCTGCGACCCGTCGCTCCTTCATTTTCTTTTCCTTCTCCTTCTTTCCTTTTCTCTTGCACCAACTACACCCCTCTTACACAATCCACATACTCTTTTCTCATTCCATTTTCTCACATTTCACTCATTCTTCAAAAACATATTTCTACACCATAGCACTATCACTTTCATACGTTACTCTCGCTATCCGTTCACCGACTCAAAATACATTTAAAACATAACCAAATTTCATGAAAATGAACCGCGTGGTTCCGTTTAAAAGTTTATCATTTCCGCCTGTTTTTAAAACGTTTAAAACTTTACAAAATACTTTCTATTTCCTGTCCAGATCCAAACATCCTATAATATTCTAACAATTTCTATCCAAAATAACCAAAAATACCTATGTACGTCCCCACGGGTCAAAATCACGCACCGACTGCCAGCGCACTCCCACGGGCCTCCTCCTTCAATCTGCTCATACTTCAGGCGGAGGGACGTCTTCCTCACCTGTCTCAATGTCTCCTACACCATAGAATTAAACACGTGAGCTAGAGGCTCAGTAAATCTAAGTGAATGCAAATGTATGCTATGCTATGCTATGTTCTTTTGAAACTCTGCATTCTTTTCATTTCTTTGTTTCTTTATTTCTGTGTCTATGTGTCACCCGGGGCTTCACTCTCGTTAGATAGGAGCGGCACATCCCGCAATTGGATAGCCTCTCGGATCTAACACGGGGGGAAAGCATGCTTCCTTCGACAGCCATGCCTGAACCACCGCACCCGGCGTGATTATCTCTGTTGTTCAATTACGTACTTTGTTTACCCTTTTTCTATGTAAAACACTTTGAAATTCATTTTGCATGCATGCTTAGAAAACAATGCATGAACATGCTCGATGCAATAACGATAACGATACAATGAAAAATAAAGCATTAACAATCAATGAACACTACAATTAATAACCTAACCGAATGTAAACTAGCTACCCGTTCTAATCTACCCAAATACATCTCCAATATCCTCATTCGACTCAATTCATAGGGTGTAGGCCTAGACGGCCAAACAAGTCACAGAGACTTACCTCGCGTCCGTCGTTCACGAGCTTTGTCCACGAGTGTTCGTTCACCTATACATTTCATAATATACGTATTAAATCGAGTCCAAAATTACCAAACTCTAAAAATCGCTAACCCCTAACTAAAGAAAACTCTTCCAAACTCTATTTTTAGTTCGTTGGGGCATTTCGTCGAACAACTCACGCTCGACATTCCAAAAACTCCATTAATGGGGGTTTTTAAAGCTCCACCCACAATTACACCTCAACAAACCGATGAATTAAGCTCCGAAAATCACAAATGCGTCCATTAGAGGCATAAATAAGCTCAACCTATAAATCTCAAACATCGATTCTCGTTTTTTTTTTTTTGAAAACCCTAACAAACCCTAATCGTTTTAAACCCTAGAAATCGATATCTACCTCTCCAAAACAGTAGATTCGTACCTAGAGTCAAGGAAGGAGGAGGAAACGTGAAGAGAATCGAGTCGTCGGAGCTCTCGTCGTCGTGAAGAGGAGAAGGAGTTGCGCGGAGGGAGGAAGAAAATCGCACGGTGAGAGAGAGAGAGAATGGAGTTGGCGTGAGTGAGGGGAAAAGGTGGAGACTTTATGATTTTTATAAAATTAGTTTGCAAAATGACTAAATTGCCCTTCGCTTTGTTTTCTATTTATTTTCGTTACTTAATTCGTTATTCGACTAACGATTCACTTTCTCCAAAACTCCATATTTTACCATAAATTCCAATTTATTAATACGGCTTTGCTAAAAACTCTCCGTTTGCAAAACGGACCTCATTGACCTATTTACGAAAATGCCGTTTATATTGGAATAAAAATTAAATCCCGTCAAGTCGGGTATTACACTTTCTCTCCATCCCTTATGCTCGCGTATGCCAGCATATCCTCCATAGTTCGAATCCACTCCTTGGCTAAAGAGGGATCCGACGATTGTCCGTTGAACACTGGGGGTTGTAATTTCTAAAACCTCTACATTCCTCGATTACTAGGAATTGCCACCTCCTGAGCTTTATTGCCCTCTTGGTAAATCAGCATATCGAGCTGTTGGGACTGTCTTTCCATATGTTGAGCCTGTCGTTCTAAGTGTTGGGACTGTTGGGCAATAAATTCCTTGAGTTGATCTATGGTATCATATCTATCGTCTCGATCATTCCCTCGACGCACCGTTTTTATAATCCTATACAAGTTAGAGCAATAATTCTAAGAAACAAGAAAACAAATAAAGCATGTAACGTACTCACAGTTTGAAGAAGCATGTCCGTGAAGTGGCTTGTGTAGTCGAGCAGTCTGCAGAACCGATTTTAACACCCGGGAGGTTTGATACCAACTGTTGTGACGACCCCGACCCCGACCCCGGGTCGGTGCCGCCACGACCTGTGCCGTGCGTGCATACATACATACATGTGTGTTACCCTCGCCCGTTCTCTCTTAAATTTTTTTCTTTTCTTTCCTTTCATTGCATTTTTCGTTTCGTTTCCTTTTCATTCGTTCAATCATTAGAGAATGGACTCGGGCTTTCAATCCATATCTAGACATTTGGGCTCTAACTTAACATTAAAGTTCGTCAACGTTTACATCACTAAAACGAGGTAAAAAACCATTTTTTGGAAATGTGTTGACTTGCTTTTTGGGGTCCTTAATGTCCTTTAAAATAGTTGGGGATCGCTTGTAAAATACGTTTAAAAAGTATCGTAAAAGGTCGGGTTAAAAAGTATTTTGAAAAGTCAATTTTTAAAAAGTTTCCGTTGGGGTTAAGCGTAAAGCCAATCGATCGGGTCCAAAGGCCGATCGATCGGGCCCGCTCTGGATTCCAGACTAAAAATGACCATCAACGTCGATCGATCGGGCCCTCTCTGGATTCCTGACTAAGAACATCCATAAACGCTGATCGATCGGCCCTCGGGCGCGATCGATCGGGCGGGCACACACTGGGCGCGACACCCAGTGCGCGTCCCCCGCGCGCGCACGTCCTGGGCGCCTCCTGCACCTTCTTGCCCCTTTTTATACCACTTTGCAGTTTTTCTTCAAATTTTCACCTAATACACACTTCAAATTTCATCATCAAAATATCCATCAATAATTCAACTAAATTACTCATCCAAAAACCGAACACCCTACCTAAAACCATCAATTCCCGACACGAAACATCCGTTTCAACTTAAAACCTCAACCTACTTTAAAAACATCCAAACTCAACCAAAATTCATTCTATTTCACCAAAACATCACATTCATCAATATTCATCCGAATCCATATCAAACAATCACCATCCTATCTATTTCATCAACGACCATCCGCATATAGCGGAAGCTATCCACAATCATCAAAATACGTCAAAATATATCAATTTATCCATCATTCAGATACCAAGCATCCTAATATGTTTTTCTATACATTTCATCAAATAATATCACCCATCGGCCCATTTCAACCCAAAATAACCCAAAATATTTAACTATGCTCCCATGGGTCAAGTGTGCATCGACTACGCCAACCGCTCCCCGAGCTTCCTCCTTCAAGCTGCAGGCTCGTCTGAGGGAGGGAAATCCTCTTCACCTTGCTCTATATCACCTACACCATAGAAATAACAAGTGAGCTAGGGGCTCAGTAAGTCTACGTGAATGCTATGCATGTACAGTTCTTAAATCATGCATCCTACCTTTTCGCTATACATTTCATTTCATTTAAGTCACCGGGGCTTCACTCTCAGTAGATAAAAGCGGCACATCCGGCAGTTGGATAGCCCATTTCATCTACCCGGGGGGAAAACATGTTTCACCGGACAGCCATGTCTGAACCACCGCCACCGACGTGACCATCATACATACATTTCTTTACCATTTTCATTATGCTTTTTCCTTTTCGTGAAAACGTGCATGGAAATTCTTTTTCGTGCTTTTTGAGAAAACCATGATGCGTGAACACGTGCGATACAATAAACGACTTCAAAACATAACAAGCAATAAACAAAAACATTCCACAATTAAACTAAACTAACTACCCGACCTATACCTAAAACAAACAAACATCTCCAAAATTCTCAAATCAACCAATTCTTATGGTGTAGGCCAAATCGGCCAAGTAAGTCACAAAAACTTACCTCTCGTCCCGTGCACACCGAGCTCCTTGGTGCATAGCGTTCTTTTGTCAAAACCGAGCTTAAACATCAAATTTAAGAAATTTATGAAACTCCTAACTAAAAGAAATTTTCTAAAACTCTAATAAATCTCTCTCGGGCATTTCATCGAGCAGCTTACGCTCACAAATTCTCAAACTCCATTAATGGTGGTTTCACCAAGCTCCAAACCCGATTTTTCCAAACAAACGCCCAAACCATCCATTATTTTGACTAATAAACTTTAATAAGGTAATTTCTAACGTTTCCTAACAAAATTCGGCTATTTCTACGAAATTCCTACGAAACCCTAAACGTCCCAACCTCTAAAAATCGAGAACTAAAACCGAAAAACCATAGATTCTTACCTAGAATTACGAGGGGAAGAGAAAACGTGAAGAAACTTGGTTGATCAGAGGACAAACCGTTGAAGATGATGGAGAATCACCGTGGAAGGGAGGCATCGCCATAGAAGAGGGATTTTCCCTTGTGAAAATCGTGAAGTGTGGGATAAAATGAAGGGTTTTGTGATTTTAATGAAATAGACTTGTCAATTTACTTATTTGCCATTCGGTTTAAATCTCCCGTTTATTCTATTGTTCGTCTATCGATTCGTTTTCTCCAAAATTTTCTTATTTCACCAATAATTCTAATTTATTCCAAGGGCTCTAATAAAACTTTCCGTTCGTCAAACGGATTTATTTTGCTATTTCTACGAATTAAATCTCCATAGGGTCAAAACCAGAAACTTAAGCATTATATCTCGGTTTGAATTCCTTAAATTCTCATAATTCTCTCAAAATTCATATTAATTATAAGGATTCCATTAAAACTCTCGGTTTGCAAAACGGACATATTTAAATTATTTATGAAATTGCCATTGTGTGCACAATTCAAAAACCCGTAAAACCGGATGTTACAAGAAGTCTGTGGACGTTTGAAATAAAAGGGCAGAAATAGTAGACAACAAAAGTCCGTGGACGTTTAAAATAAAAGGAAAAAACAGTAGACAACAGAAGTCCGTGGACGTTTGAAATAAAAGGGCAGAAACAGTAGATAACAGAAGTCTGCGGACGTTTAAAATAAAAGGCAGTGACTGTGGACGTTTGACATAAAAGGGCAGAAACATTAGACAATAGAAGTCCATGGACGTTTGAAATAAAAGGGCACAAATAATAGACAACAGAAGTCCATAGACGTTTGAAATAAAAGGCAAAAATAATAGACAACAGAAGTCCGTGGACGTTTGAAATAAAAGGGCAAAGACAGTAGACAACAGAAGTCCGTGGACGTTTAAAATAAAAGGCAGTGACCGTGGACGTTTGACATAAAAGGGCAGTGTGGGCGACTGTTTTAAAGAACAGCGTGGACGACTGTTCATAGAACAAAATGAACAACTCTTTTACAGAAGGCGTGGACGACTGTTTTTTTTTTTTTGGAAAACTTGAAGACTTGAAAAACATAAACATATACTCCGCCGATCGATCGCGATCAATCGGCTACCTCTCTGTTTGATGACTTACTTCTTTTGACACATAAAGCATTGAACTTCTGAAACCCGATTCAAAACACAGTTTTAAAACACACTTGACAACATGACAAAGATTCAAGAAAACAAACTGTATGGATAGCTCTAAAACTCGAGACAATCCATGCACAACCTGAAAGGAAAAGATTCCAAACAGTTCCAGAATATTTCAAAACATACATACAACTGTCAAACAGAGGTTTTAAAGCATCAACAGAAAGTTCATACATCGTTTTAAAATTTAAGAAGTTGTACAGAACTTGACATAACTATAGAAAAATACATCCTCACAGGAATAATATTTGTCTAACTGCAGCAACCAATCCCCATGAGTTCGATCCGCCAATTACATCAACTCATCAGCTTGAGGCACAAAGTCCTCATATGGAGGATCCATACCTACAACAGGGAGTTCAACTATGAGCCTAGAGCTCAGTAAGAACATGTTAAAATGTAGTGATGCATATGCTATGCATGAACTTTCGAAATACAGTGACATTACATTACATTACATTTCACTGGACAGGAGGTATAAGTGGGGCTTGTAGAGGGACTGGCACAAAAAGGAGTACACGACACGTACTTAACAGGGATAACAGGGATAACAGGGACAACGGGATACCAGTCCCCGTCCCAGACTTAACCGTACATTACATTACAGGTTTTATCTTTCTTAACTTCAAACCGTGTGCATAAAATATTTGCATGACTTTCAGGAAAAACGTGTATGCATGAACATATACAGTGCTTAACATCACATAAACAGGTGACAGGATATTGAAGCAGAACATAAAGCAAGACACACTTAACCTAAAACATAACCTACGGTTTAACTACCCAACAGCAATCCCAACAACATAAAACCTAGTACCTCCGTATTGTAGCGCCTTAAGGGCCGAACCTATACGTATGAACTTACCTGCTATCCGTGAGTTGCAAGTCATGAACGTCTCGGTGAGTCTCAAACCTTCAATGGGAAAATGGTGAAAAATGGGAGAAGATGAAATTTGGGATTCGTCGCACGTTGTCTGGAAGAGAGAGAGCAGAGAAGAGAATGAAAGATGAGAAGTGCTTCACGTAGGAGGAAGAGAAGAGAGGAAGAACATAGCTTCTTCAACAAGTTGAACACTTGGCATCCATCCATTGGCTTCCTCCCACCAACCTTAATTCCTCCAAAAAATGCCTCTCCTTTGGTTCCTAACTAGTGGTTTTGTTTTGGTTACACTTTTGTTTAGTTTTCCACTAAACATCCCAACAAATTTTCACCAAAACATTCATTATATTAATATAAACCTAATCTCGTTCAATAATTCGAGGGATAATTCCCCGACTAAAAATGCCAGGTGTTACACATAATTTTTTGGCTCTCAATAAATAGCCATCCATAAGTCGATATTCTCCTTCAGCCTTTTCCTTGCACTTGATGTAAGAAGACTCGAAGTCAGGGTCAGATTTGTAATTATGCTTGATCCATTCAAATCCAAAGAATCGATTCCCTAACTCGGTAAGCAGAATGTGTTTCCTCGAAAGTTCATCGGCAACTACATTATTTTCCCATTTTACATACTTCAGAATGTACGGAAACCTCTCCAAGAATTCTACCCACTTAACATGCCTCTTGTTTAACTTGTGCTGATCCTTGATATATCGTAAAGCTTGATGGTCAGTATTGATAACAAATTCTCGAGAGAAGAGGTAATGCTGCCAATGCTCTAATGCTCTCATAACAGCATAGAATTCTTTATCGTACGTGGAGTAATTGAGCACGACTCCTTTCAACTTCTCATTAAAGTATGTAATGGGTTTCCCCTCTTGCATGAGTACGGTTCCAATGCCAACTCTGGAAGCATCACTCTTAATTTCAAATACTTTGTTAAAATCGAGGAGTGCTAACACTGGCGAGTGGCATAGCTTGTTCTTGATTAGCTCAAAGCTCTTTTGGCAAGCCGGGGTCCAAGTAAACTCTTTTCCTTTCTTAGTGCAATTAGTGAGCGGTGAGACTATTGAACTAAAATCTTTTATGAACCTCCTATAAAAAGAGGCCAGACTATGGAAGCTACGTACTTCGGTTATAGAGTTGGGGGTAGGCCAATTCTTAATGGCCTTGATCTTGTCAGTATCAGCTTCCATGCCATCCTTAGAAATGATAAACCCTAGGAAATAAACCTTGTCTTACCCGAATGAGCATTTGCTTAAATTTCCAAATAATTGAGCTTTTCGGAGGGCTTGGAAAAGTATACTAAGATGGTTGAGGTGTTGTGGAAGGTCTAGACTATACACCAAAATATTGTCAAAATAGACAACAATAAATTTTCCTAGGAAATCTTTTAGCATGTGATGCATGAGTCTCATAAAAGTGCTGGGTGCGTTAGATAACCCAAAGGGCATCACCATCCACTCAAAAATCCTGTACTTAGTCTTGAAGGTCGTCTTCCACTCGTCACCTTCTTTCATTCTTATCTGGTGGTATCCACTCTTAAGATCCACCTTAGAAAATACGAAGGCTCCATTGAGCTCATCCAACATATTCTCGAGCCTAGGAATAAGGTATCTATATTTTATAGTAATTTGATTCACGGCTTGGCTATCAACGTACATCCTCATTGTGCCGTCTTTCTTAGGTACCGAAGTGAGGGAACTACACAGGGGCTCATGGACTCTCGTATGTATCCTTTATCCAATAATTCTTGAACTTGATCTTGAAGTTTCTTGGTCTCCTCGGGGTTTATTCTATAGGCCAATCTATTAGGTAGTGTGGCCTCAGGGATGAGGTCAATTTGATGTTCTATACCACGCAGAGGGGGTAATCCTTGGGGCAATTCTTCAAGAAACACGTCTTGGAATTGATTGAGTAACTTCTTCACGGGGTCAGGGATTACTCCTAGCTCCGTAACTCTATCGCAAAATAATATTAGGATCATGGGATCTCTTCGAAGCACCGATGCTTCTATCTCTGATCTAGTCATATAAAGATTGGCTTTATTCTTTGCTTCTTTTCTAGCGGCATCATCTTTTGATATTTCCTCGGGGGTTAGGGGTGCTAACTTAATTGTCTTACCACCAAACTTGAGGGAATAGTAATTGGAACGTCCATCGTGGTGTGCACTACGATCAAATTGCCAGGGTCGTCCAAGAAGTAAGTTGCTGGCATTCATGGGTACGACATCGCATAAAACTGAATCTTGATATTTTCCCATAGCAAAATATACTCTTACTTGTCGAGAGACCTTGACATCATCCCTATCATCTAACCATCGTAACTTATAAGGGTGGGGATGTGTAGTCGTCGCTAATCCTAGCTTCTGGACTAACTCGTCGGATGCCACGTTGGCACAACTTCTTCCATCTATAATTAAAGAGCATAACTTATCCTTGATAAGACATCTACTATGGAAGATATTATCACGTTGGCAATCCTCTCCTGAACTTTTAGTCACGAGTATTGGTCTCTTAACCATCAGCAAGGGTCCCTCGGGAGCGCGCACGGCTTCGTCCTCAGTGTCACTCTCCTCGACATCTTTGTCCTCTACCCCTATCTTGTGGTCATCCTTGTAGGATCGGTATTGTCTAAGAGGGGGGTGAATTAGACTCTTTTTAATTTTAATTTCTGATCTAACCAATTTCTCTCTTGATTAAACTTAGATTTAACACAAGTAATCAATATAATGTAAAGAGAGAGAGAGAGAAATTTGACACCAGTATTTTTACGTGGTTCGGCCAAACTGCCTACGTCCACGCTCCAAGGCACCCCCTTGAAGATTCCTTACTTCTCCTCAACGAGAAAACTTGATCGAGCTTTCGGGTGTCGATCCACAACCTTACACAATCCTGGATTGAACTTTACGGGCGTCAATCCACTGCCTTAATCAGATTTGAGTTTGTAAAATATTAAGCTCACACTACAATCTCACAAGATGAATCTCAAGTTAGGATTGAGAGATGTAGAGAGAAATACAGAGAGTTCAAACTTTCGCAGCTAGGGCTCAGAATTCAAATTGGCAAAAGTTGGGACTTCGTGCTCTAAGCTCAGCTTATATACTCTGTCTTCATTAAGGCTTGGCTTCAATGCTCCTTATCCAATAATAGAAGTTTAGTTACCGTTGGAGCAGCTTCCGTACAAGATCAGGTAGCCGTTGCCGTTTGTAGTTGCAAATCGTCGTCGCCATTAATGTTCTGGAGTTATGGCTGAAAACGACGTCACTGTAGCTTCGCGGCTAATTTGAATTCTGGCGGAAGACAAAGCTGACTTATAGTCTTGAACCGCCAACAGAAGATGAAGCTTTCAACCCTTGAACCGGCATCGGATGATGAAGCTTAAAACGCTTGAACCGGCGTCGGATGATTGATTTGTAGTTGTCTTCCACCTCTGTCGTTTAGTGACCGGAAGAGTAATTTTTGAGGCTGGAAGAGCATTTTGTTGAAGTCTTCCGCCTTTGTCGTTTTGTGGTCGGAAGAGCATTTTGTTGAAGTCTTCCGCCTTTGTCGTTTTGTGGCCGGAAGAGCATTTTGGTTTACTCATCCGCCTTTGTCGTCTAGCGAGCGGTGGATTGATTCTTTTCGAACATCCGCCTTTGTCGTTTAGCGAGCGGTGGACTGATTCTTTTCGAACATCCGCCTTTGTCGTTTAGCGAGCGGTGGGGTATTTTCTTTTAGCTCATCCGCCTTGTCTTTTAGTGAGCGGTGGACTAATTCCATTTAGTCATCCGCCTTGTCATTTAGTGACCGGTGGACTGACCCTTTTAAACGACTCCGTTCTTGTCGTTTTGTGACCGGTGGACTGATTCTTTTGCTTAACACATTTCAGCCCTGTACACTTAATCATATGCATTAAAAACTAAAATACCCTTTTTAAGGGTATCTCCAACAAATCTAACTCCAATGCATTTCATTAAATTCAATTAATAGACATAATCAAATTACAATATTAAGCAGACAAATTCATCATCAAAAACAAATTAAGACTTAAACATTATTTAAGTCAACAATCTCCCCCTTTTTGATGATGACAACCTATCAAAATTTGATTACGTAAAACTCCCCCATAATTTAAGCTCCCCCATAATATATGCATCTGATATCAAAAGAACAAACAGAGAGCATATCCAGAACTAAATCAGACAACACATTTTGCATACATGTCTCCCCCATTGACATTATCAAAAACAATAAACAGAGAAAGACAGCAGAAAACATGGCATTCAACGCAAGAATATTAAAAGAGAAAGAGTTCCTGATTCAAAATAGAGATCTATAAAGAAACTGTATACAGATAAAACAAAATCATCTTTTATGACAGGACTCTAAAAATCTCTTCCAAAAGCATGAATAGCCCAAGAGGGCAATGTGAGTGCAGGATTGAAGTAGGCATCCACTAGAGCTTGAAGTGTATCAAGATCACGAGGTAGAGGTGCCTGATAGATCACCAAGTCCGTGCAGGAATTGACAATGGGAACTTGTTCTGGAGAAACCACCAGATCCTGACTTGGAGAAGGCACGATTTGAGGAGCAGCAGGAGATTGAGGCACTTCCAGAGGAGCGATAGGGGTTGTATCCATTGGACTTGAGGGCTCTAAAGATGGCTCCTGTACTGAAAGAGCAGCAGAGGTAGAGAATGCTAGTTCAGACTCTTGTAAATCCAAAGGCAGCACTCTAGAATCTGTAAAAACCTCTGATCTGGAGAAAGGAAGGAGGAGGTCTTCATAAGTAGGCTCAGAAGGTCTGAGAGGAATATGAGGTGCAGGACAAAGACCCTCAACTTTAGATTGGAGAGCCTTAAGATCACGAGAGAAGATTTTAGTGTGCCTGTCCCATTTCTGATCCATTTGACCCCGTTCCACCACAGCAGCTTCTTGCAAATCCACCTTGAGTTGATTTAACTTTGAATCGAAGTCTGTCTTTAGATTTGCAAGGCATGACTTCAGCTCAAGGTACTGTTCCTCACTGATAGATGATCTCCTCTTATAAAGGATAGGAGTGGCAGGAGTGACAGTAGGAATTGGTGAGGTACCATGAACTGTAAGAGGTAGGGAAGCTATTGGAGCAGGGAGAAGGACTGGAGACACTGGTTGTTGAACTGTGGGAGGAAGGAGAGGTGTGGGAGTAGAAGATTGAGCAGTAGGAGACAAAGGAGCATCCACATTATCCTGATCAGACTCTTCTGACAGGACAAGTTTTCTTTTCCTCCTTGGAACAACTTCGGCCTGAGCAGTTGCCAAAGGGGCTGCAGGCAGAGGGTGCTCAGATGAGGCAGGTGGAGGCAGAGTGGGTAAGGTGGAGGGAACTGGTGGACCATATTTGATGATCGAGGAAATGGCTCGAAACACCGGAGAGGTGGAAGGAAGAGCAGGCTGTGAAGGCAGTGTGAGAAAAGGTGGAGGAGAAGGAGGTGAAGGTAGGCTAGGTGCAGAAGGGGCAGAAATAGCCTCAAATGGATGTGCAGAAGCTATTGGAGCAGGTTGGCTAATCCTTGTAGAAGGGGCACGGCGGCTGGTCAATGGTGGAGGACGTTTAGGCCGAGTGACCCTAGGACTAGGAGGGGAAAGATCAAAGGCAGGGATCTCAGAATCACCACCACCTTCTTGAACAGATGATTCTGCATCCAAACACACGTCCTGTTTGCCCTTTTTGGCAGCTTTGACCTTAGCTACCCTCTGCTTGGACTGATCCAAGACAAAAACCCCTTGACGGTTCTTCTTAATTCCCATCCTGGACAAGGTATCCTTGGAGTAATAACTGGTATGTTTCAGACAGGTGGGATGCTCATCCTCAGGAAATTCAACCTGATACTTCTGAAAAATCTTCATGAGTAGGAGGTTGTAGGGAAAGGATGTGGTCCCTGATGAAACACTCTGAATCATCCTTCGCAGGATGATGTATCCAATATCTACAGGGAACTTCATATAGATAGCATAAAGGATGACATGCTCCATGCTGCTAATGTCATCATAATGTCCCCCTTTAGGAATGACATTGTAGCAGATCATTTGATGAAGCAGCCTAGCTCTAATGGTTAGATGCTTGCTTTTGAGAGGGTTTGGAATATTGCTCGGATCTAGAGCAATTTCCTTTAGGAATTGTTGGCCATCAGAAAGCTTTAGAAACGGAATTTCTTGGCCAATAGAATAAATTTTAGGGTGATTATCCAACTGGGGGGCTCCCAAAAGTTCATTGATGGATTTTGAGGTAAGCTCTATGGTTTTCCCATGCACATAGCTAGATATTACTGACTGATCAGAAGTAGCGCTAAGATTAGCATAGAACATCCTAATGGCAGAGGGAAAATAGAAGGATTCAACCTCAAACAGTCCTAGTAATCCAATATCGGCCAGGGGTGCTACAATATTTAAAGAAACAAGTTCGTCAGGAACCATACCACGACCCGGAATCAACTTTTTGTCCTTAAAGTCGCCGTGATATCGGATTTCAGCCGCCTCAGATATGAAGTAGAGCGACGGCCAACTGGTTCCCTGAGGGAGCACCCGTGCCGGTCTAGGATTGGGTTTGGCTTTCTTTTTCACAGGATCAGCACCACCCCTTGAAGAACAAGCCTCATGATCGTGTGCAAAAGCTTGGTCCATTGGAGAAATTTTGGGAAGACGACCTAGAGAGCAAGGGTTGTCGATAGAAAGGAAGGGCGCGAAAGATGAAGCGTTTCGAAGAGAAAGCCAAGTTTAAACGAGAGAGAACTACGCCCGACATGCGGAAATCACACGTGTAAGATTGATATTGTCCGATTAAAGACACGTGTTGACAGATTAGAAAAAGTATCATCCGGTCAGTGGATGATGTATATCTTCCGGTGAAAAAAAAATGAAAAAGGACCGGAGGATGTGAACAATAAAGACAGAAAAATAAAAAAAGACTCAACTTTTCTCATACTTGAGAAGACCTAATCTTATTCTAATACCACAGAATGTTTTCTCATCTAAAGGCTTTGTGAAAATATCTGCCAATTGGTCTTCGAAATTGACAAACTCTAAAGATATGTCACCTTTTTGAACATGATCACGAATGAAGTGATATCTGATATCTATGTGTTTTTTTCTAGAATGTTGAATAGGATTTTTAGAGATGTTTATAGCACTGGTGTTATCACACCGAATAGGAATCCTATTATAAAACAGATTATAATCTTCTAGAGTCTGTTTCATCCATAACATTTGTGCACAGCAACTGCCAGCAGCAATATATTCACTTTCAGCAGTTGATAATGCAACAGAATTCTGTTTCTTAGAATACCAAGACACTAGAGACTCTCCTAAGAATTGACAAGTGCCACTGGTGCTTTTTCTATCAATAAGACTACCAGCATAGTCAGAATCTGAATAGCCTACAAGATCAAAGGAGGTGCCCTTTGGATACCATAATCCTAAATCTTGAGTCCCACTTAAGTATTTGAAAATTCTTTTGACAGCCGATAAGTGAGATTCCTTAGGGGCAGCTTGAAATCTAGCACAGAGACAACACTAAAGAGTATATCTGGCCTACTTGCAGTCAGATACAACAGAGAACCAATCATACCACGATATTTCTTGATATCTACATTAATTCCTTTTTCATCTTTATCCAATTTAGTTGTGGTACTCATGGGAGTCTTAGAAGATTTGACATTCTCTAATCCGAATTTCTTAAGGAGTTCCTTAATGTACTTTTCTTGACAGAAGAAAATTCCATCAAGAGATTGACTAATCTGGAATCCTAGGAAAAACTTTAACTCCCCCATCATACTCATTTCAAATTCACTTTGCATGAGGGAAGAAAACTCATTACACATGTTGACATTAGTTGAGCCAAATATAATGTCATCGACATAAATTTGAACCAACAGAATATCATTGACCTTTTGCCTGGTAAACAGAGTTGAATCGGAGTTACCCTTTATGAAATTTCTTTCCTCAAGAAAGTTCTTCAATCTGTCATACCATGCTCTTGGAGCCTGCTTTAGACCATAAAGAGCTTTCCTTAACTTATAGACATGATCGGGTTTATCAAAAACTTCAAAACCTAAGGGTTGCTCAACAAAACTTCTTCATTAATATATCCATTTAAGAATGCACTCTTTACATCCATTTGAAAGAGTGTGAAGTTCTTGAAACAAGCAAAAGCTAAAAGCATTCTTATTGACTCTAATCTAGCTACAGGGGCAAACGATTCCTCAAAATCAATACCCTCTTCTTGAGAGTACCCCTTAGCAACAAGTCTAGCCTTGTTCCTAATAACAATCTCATTTTCATCCAATTTATTCTTAAAAACCCACTTAGTTCCAATAATGGGATGATCCTTTGGCCTCGGAACAAGTTCCCATACCTTGCTCCTTTCAAATTGATTTAACTCTTCTTGCATGGCCATAATCCAATTTTCATCACTCTCGGCCTCTTCAAACTTCTTAGGTTCTACTTGAGAGATAAATGCCACATTGGCACAGAGATTCCTAAGAGAGGATCTAGTCTTAACTCCTAAAGAGGGATCACCTAAGACTTCTTCTATTGGATGGTTTCTAATATACTTCCAGTCTCTAGGTAGATCAACAGACTCATTTTTAACAGGAACTATATCTAGGGAATTAGAGTATGGTTCTAGAGATTTCTCAATTTGAGAGGGAACAGTAGGCTTTTCTAAAGAAAGAGAATCCAATTGTTTGTCCAACGAATCATCCTCATCCACATTAATATTGGTTGAGGAGTCTCATCAAAATTGACATGAACAGATTCCTCAACAACTAGAGTTCTCCTATTGAAAACTCTATATGCTTTACTGGTCAAGGAATAACCAAGAAAAATTCCAAGATCGGATTTGGAATCGAATTTCTCTATGTTATCCTTAGTGTTAAGGATGAAGCATTTACTGCCAAAGGCTCTAAAGTACTTAACAGAAGGAGTTTTTCCACTCCAGAGCTCATATGGAGTTTTCTCTAGAATAGGTCTTATGGAGACCCGATTAAGCACATAGCATGCTGTGGCAACAGCCTCAGCCCAGAAATACTTAGGAAGACAATTTTCATTTAGCATAGTTCGAGCTAACTCTTGAAGGGACCTATTTTTCCTCTCAACAACACCATTTTGCTGAGGGGTTCTAGGAGAGGAGAAGTTGTGCTCAATTCCATGTTTGAGACACAAGAGTTCAAATCTTTCATTTTCGAATTCTCCACCATGATCACTACGAATAGCAATTATGGTGAGCTCCTTTTCATTCTGAACTCTTTTCCTAAAACTAGAAAAAGTATCAAAGGTTTCATCCTTTGACTTCAGAAAATAAACCCAAGTGAATCTAGAGAAATCGTCAACAATGACAAAAGCATAGAATTTTCCTCCTAAGTTTGCTATATTAGAAGGACCGAAGAGGTCCATGTGAAGGAGTTGGAGCGGCTTAGAAGTAGAGATTGCACTCTTTGATGCAAAAGAGCTTTTGATCTGCTTGCCCATTTGACAAGCCTCACAGACCTTATCCTTTTCAAAGGATATCTTAGGGATTCCTCTAACTAGGTTCTCCTTAGTAATCTTAGCTAAGGTATCCATCCCTACATGTCCTAATCTCCTATGCCAGATCCAAGAATCATTAGAAGATTTAACATTAAAACATTTTTCATCAACATGCATATCAATATCATCAATGTCAATGACATAAATATTCTCTTTCCTAAAGCCAGTAAACAGAATTTTGCCATTTGCAGCATCTTTAATTATGCATGAGTCTGATTTAAATATCACTTCATACCCTTTGTCACATAATTGACTTATGCTAAGCAAATTGTGTTTTAACCCATCAACTAATAAAACATTTTCTATAAGAGGATTGATAGGGTTACCTATGTTGCCAATGCCAACAATTTTGCCCTTTTGGTTTCCACCAAAAGTGACACTGCCCTTTTTCTTGTTGACAACAGCAAACTTGGTTGAGTCTCCCGTCATATGCCTTGAACAACCACTGTCAAGGTACCACTGATACTTCCCGGGAGAGCATTCAACCTGCAAAACAGTAATCAATTTGTCTTCTTAGGTACCCAAATCTTTTGGGTCCTAGTGTTAGGTCTGGTTCCCTTGGGAACCCATTGTACTTTACTGTTATATTTCATATTGTTTGATTTAAATGGACACTCAAAGGATTTATGTCCTACTTCAGTACATGCATGACAAATAGTAGATTTAACAAAGAAATTTTTGTAAACTTTCTTTTTACTACTTCCATTGTATCCAATGCCTGCTCTATCAAAAGTCATTCTTTGATCACTAATCAGCATGTTCAGTTGTTTACTACTGTAGGTAAATTTCTGAACAACATTATTCAAAGATTCATTTTTCCTGTTTAGTTCAGTGATCTCCTTTTCAAGCAAGTTCACTTCATTAGCATGCTTTTCAATTAAGCTTGCATTTTCCTTTTTCAGCAAATTATATTTGACTTTTAGCAAGCTAAATTGTTTAACTAAATCGTTAAAAGCATCAATCAGATCACCTTCTTCATTATCACTGTCACTGTCACTTAATATACTTGAAGAAGAAGTACTAACCTTTTCTTCATGCGCCATGAAGCACAGGTTTGCTACTTCCTCATCTTCTGATGAAGAGGTATCTTCTTTACTATCATCCCAAGTAGCCTTCATAGCCTTTTTCTTAAACTTCTTGGGATACTTCTTTGCTAGTGGATAGTCTGCCTTCATATGACCAGGCTTTCCACATCCAAAGCATGTGATCTCTTTGTCCTTTTGAGACTTCTCACCATTTGGAAATCTTTTTCCCTGCATCCTCTTCCGTTGCAGGAACTTGCTGAATCTCCTGGTTATAAGGGCAATGTCCTCATCTTCTTCTTCTTCTTCAGATTCATCAGGTTTGCTCGAAGAGGCCTTGAGGGCTATGTCCTTTCTCTTGGAGATCTCCTTTTCCTTGAGATCCTCCTTGTCATTTGCCCTCATTGTGATCTCATGTGTCATGAGAGATCCAATGAGCTCTTCCAGCTTTAAGGATTTGAGATCTTTTGCTTCCTGAATGGCAGTCACTTTAGGTTGCCATGCTCTAGGTAGGCATCTCAGAAGTTTCCTTACCTGTTCTTCACCTGAGTAAATCTTACCAAGAGCTTTAAGACCATTAGTGATGTTAGTAAATCGAGTAAACATAGAACTAATGGTTTCTCCTTTTTCCATGGAAAACAGTTCATATTCATGAACTAACATGCTCAATTTACTCTCTTTCACCTGGTTTGTGCCCTCGTGTGTGACTTCTAATAGATGCCAGATCTCTTGGGCACTCTCACAATCCTTGTACTCTATTGAATTCGCTCTATTTAAAGCACAGTACAAGGTGTTTATTGCCTTGGCATTCAGGCTCAGGTTCTTCTTATCTGTATCATTTAGTTCATGTGAAGCTTTGGGAATCCTAATACCATTTTCTGTTTTAAAGGCTATGTATGGACCATTTTCTATATTGTTCCATATGTCATAGTCCATAGCCTGAATATAAATTCTCATTCTAGATTTCCAATACACATAATCATTACCATCGAAGAATGGAGGTCTGGTGGTAGACTGACCTTCCATTTGTGTGGAGTGTGTGTTGAATGCCATTTTAGATATCACAGTGTTTACTAGATAACTACTTAGACAATATTCAACCTCGCTCTGATACCAATTGTAGGATCGGTATTGTCTAAGAGGGGGGTGAATTAGACTCTTTTTAATTTTAATTTCTGATCTAACCAATTTCTCTCTTGATTAAACTTAGATTTAACACAAGTAATCAATATATGTAAAGAGAGAGAGAGAGAAATTTGACACCAGTATTTTTACGTGGTTCGGCCAAACTGCCTACGTCCACGCTCTAAGGCACCCCCTTGAAGATTCCTTACTTCTCCTCAACGAGAAAACTTGATCGAGCTTTCGGGTGTCGATCCACAACCTTACACAATCCTGGATTGAACTTTACGGGCGTCAATCCACTGCCTTAATCAGATTTGAGTTTGTAAAATATTAAGCTCACACTACAATCTCACAAGATGAATCTCAAGTTAGGATTGAGAGATGTAGAGAGAAATACAGAGAGTTCAAACTTTCGCAGCTAGGGCTCAGAATTCAAATTGGCAAAAGTTGGGACTTCGTGCTCTAAGCTCAGCTTATATACTCTGTCTTCATTAAGGCTTGGCTTCAATGCTCCTTATCCAATAATAGAAGTTTAGTTACGTTGGAGCAGCTTCCGTACAAGATCAGGTAGCCGTTGCCGTTTGTAGTTGCAAATCGTCGTCGCCATTAATGTTCTGGAGTATGGCTGAAAACGACGTCACTGTAGCTTCACGGCTAATTTGAATTCTGGCGGAAGACAAAGCTGACTTATAGTCTTGAACCGCCAACAGAAGATGAAGCTTTAAACCCTTGAACCGGCGTCGGATGATGAAGCTTAAAACGCTTGAACCGGCGTCGGATGATTGATTTGTAGTTGTCTTCCACCTCTGTCGTTTAGTGACCGGAAGAGTAATTTTTGAGGCTGGAAGAGCATTTGTTGAAGTCTTCTGCCTTTGTCGTTTTGTGGCCGGAAGAGCATTTTGTTGAAGTCTTCCGCCTTTGTCGTTTTGTGGCCGGAAGAGCATTTTGGTTTACTCATCCGCCTTTGTCATCTAGCGAGCGGTGGACTGATTCTTTTCGAACATCCGCCTTTGTCGTTTAGCGAGCGGTGGACTGATTCTTTTCGAACATCCGCCTTTGTCGTTTAGCGAGCGGTGGGGTATTTTCTTTTAGCTCATCCGCCTTGTCTTTTAGTGAGCGGTGGACTAATTCCATTTAGTCATCCGCCTTGTCGTTTAGTGACCGGTGGACTGACCCTTTTAAACGACTCCGTTCTTGTCGTTTTGTGACCGGTGGACTGATTCTTTTGCTTAACACATTTCAGCCCTATACACTTAATCATGTGCATTAAAAACTAAAATACCCTTTTTAAGGGTATCTCCAACAAATCTAACTCCAATGCATTTCATTAAATTCAATTAATAGACATAATCAAATTACAATATTAAGCAGACAAATTCATCATCAAAAACAAATTAAGACTTAAACATTATTTAAGTCAACAATCCTCACTCTCAAGTTCTCCCATATCTTCCTTGATAATCAACACTCGTCGATTCGGACATTGAGCCATGTAATGACCTAGCCCGTGACATTTATAGCACTTGATTTCTCTTGCTCTAGGTAGGTTGGCTTTATCGACTAAAGTTTTGCTGCTGGATTCCTTAAGTGGCCAACTAGGGTTAAAAGACTTTTTTCCTTCAGCCTTGTCGAAGGGCTTGATTGGCTCGAGTGGCTTAGGGGTGACTTTGGAAGGAATGTTGGGGTAAACTTCGGGGGGGGTAGGTGGATTTTCTCTTTCTATTAACCTGCCGCTCAATCGTCATGGCCATATGAACTATTGCATCTAAGGACTCTGCCGGGTGTATTTCAACTAGATCCCATATGTCTCTATTCAATCCTCGAATGAATCTAGCAATAACCTGCTCCGCTGGTTCTTCCATATCTACTCGTATCCTTAGAGTTTAAAATTCGGCTAGGTAAGATTCAACGGATCGAGTTCCTTGTCGTAGGTTTTGAATTTGAAGGAATAGATCTTGACGATAATGGGTGGGTATGAACCTCTTAGTCATGAGTGACTTCATTGTTCTTCATGTAGTAATGGGTGGAAGTATCTCCTATTCGTCCTCTTTGGAGCTTGATATTGGCCAGGGCCGCATATCTCGATAGCTCTACGGATACTAATTGGATTTTTACCTTATCAGAGTACTCATAATAGTCAAAGACCTTTTTTATCTTATCCATCCATTCTAGGAAGATATCTCCATCACATGTGCCATCAAATGGGGGTATATGTAACTTTACATTTCTAAGGTCCTCGTAGTCCGTTTGTCTACTTGGCCGAAAAGTCTCTTCCTCATCTAAGGTCCATTCTTCGTCCTCCTCGTAAAGAGGGTTTCTTCTCCTAGGATATTCAGGTTTTTCTTCGTCTGAGGTGGGATTTGGTTCTTGAAATCGGCTCCTAGGATTTTTAGGTCTAAATATAGGTAGGGGTGGGGGTTCTCGGGACGCTTCATTTGGACTTCTCGTAGGAAGGACTTCCATTATGTGTTTCACGCTAAGGGTTAAGTCTTTTAGTTGTAGGCCTATAAGGTTAACTTCTCCGCTAAGGCCATCCAATTGTCCTTGCATGCTAGACTCTCTGTCTTGAGGGGAGTGAGCCTCGGGTTGGGGAAGGTCCTTGCCTCGGTTCGGTTCTTGATTCATATCTTTGTTTAGCTCTCGGTTAATTCCACTCCTAGTCTTCATGCATGTGATTTCTAAGGTTTGAGGAAGGCAATTGAGCTAGGTTGTAGTTGATCCGTGAGTGTTAGGGAAGGACAAGTAGTGAACCTAACTAGTAGAATTCAAACATAGAAATCTTAAAATGCATTTTTGAGGGCTTAGATAACGTTTTTTGGGATCAAAACGTGATAGTCACAAGTATATCCTGTGACATGGTTGTAGATCTTTTCGATAGATTCGATTTGCCAGGTCACACAAAAAAAACTGACACTCGTAGCCAAAGTTATGGCTGTTTTAAGGGAAAAATGTCAAATTCACTAACAAACAAATTTTAAATCTGCTAAATGATAACAACCGATTTGTACATGCTCTTTAATGTCTTAGTGAACTTAATACATATATTCCAAACGTGAAGATGCAGCTAATTAGCTTATCAATAGAACATTATTAATTAAAATTTCATCAAAGTATACAGTGAAAGCGACATAAAGCAACACTAAATAGGGATTAGTTTAGGTTATGCACTTTACTTAGCCTTTTCCCTTTTTAGTAACATTTACTTTATCAATACAATTCAAATGTAAAAGGAAGATGCTCTTCAGCATAATAATACACTCAAACAACAG